>CM042988.1:10784906-10792406 GCA_023678885.1 Pogostemon cablin
TCTTAATCCCTATACAATAACCTCAACACGTAGGGCAGTATGTATTTCTTTGATTCATCAACGGTTGAGATTTACATGTAATAAATCAACAAACTCGATAAGTTGGGAAGTAGTGCTGTCTCTATGGTGTGATGTTGATTGTAGAAGGAATCCGTGTCCGTCATAGGTTGATGATGTCCCTTGAGGAGCTCATAAGGATTATCATGTAAACCCTGCAGGTGGAATTTATTCAGGCATGATAATGAGGTTGAGTGGTACTACTCTTGAATTAGATATTAATTAATTGAGTTGTCAGTAACTTAAATTAATTAATGGACATTGTATATCTTAAACATGGGGAGACTAACGGGCTCATAATAAGAAGGAGCCCATAACGTAATTTTGGGATTTGAAAGGTAGTGCAGTAATAATATTTTAGTGGAATATATTATTATTATTGGACTTAAGTATAAGCTTTGGGCTAAGCTTGGATACTTAAGCCCAATGGAGGCCCAACCCAATTTCTCCTCATGGTCCCTGCTGTAGCCCATGTATATAAGTCACCTCAACTTATCTGGAACCCTAATCTAATTCATTATTCACATGTGATGAGGGTTGAGAGCAGATTGAGGAGGTCTCGTAGATCGTCGCCCACACGACGTCGAGATCGGACTTGGGACATACGGCAGAAGATCAGAAGGTAGTTTGCTGCTGCTGTCCGCCACCTTGAGAACTTTATATAAAATCGTACAGTACTCTGAATTTGATGATCAATATACTGACAAAAAGCCGTTGAAGAGGGGATCGTCTGAGCACAAAGATCATTCAATTCCGATAGCAGACGAGGAAGTTATGGCCATTCTCGTGGGACTGCACAGTCTGCCCGCGAGAATCCTTCATCTTCTACATACCCTGGTGAACGGTAATCGTTTCTATGATTTATTGCTTCTGCTATGATAGAAACGCATGGTATCCTAACGGGTTACGTTAACCAAATGATCGAATGCCAACAATTGGTATCAGGGCTTCGGTTTCGTGGTGAAGCGTGACACGTTAGGCTAGGGTTTTGGTTTTACTGCTAAACCATGAATATCCCTATGTGATATATACCCTGTATCATACCTATTTTTTCGATGGTTGAGTGTGAGAGGATTCGACGAAAATTGTTCGTCAATTTCACATGAAAGGAAGAATAAGAGGGCAAAAACAGGATTCACGTTTTTGAGAGAAAAACCAGCGCAGTGATATTGCAGAGGCAATAACCGGAGTTTCAACCATCGGATCAAGCTGAAATTTGTTCAGTACGTTCATATTTTGAGAATGTACATTCTGAACGGTGCAGATCGTATTTGGAACTTTGTATTGTCGGGAATACGCCGAAAACAGAAGCAGGTTTTTGGGCGATTCTGTTCTGCGCAGTCGAGGGAAAAGAGCCGTTTCTCACAAACTAACTGTTGGATCGACCTGTAATTTGGACAGCATGTTCAGGACTCACAGGGGTAGATTCTGAACGGTGAAGATTGCATTATCAGGTTTCTACAGTTGCGAACCGTGAACGACAGTTGGTGTAGTTTGGTGTTGCGCGTTGGACTGAACTTGGTTCCGTGCAAGTAGGCCCTTGTCCGAGCGACAGTCCGAGCGAGGGGCGCTCGTCAAGGCACAAAGTGTTGTGCACAGCATCAAGCGAATGGCACGGCTGGGGCACGTTTTGAAATGGGCAAGGAGCGATCAACTGTTGGGCGTGTGCTGCTCGTTGGCGTGCGGAGCAGCGTGCTGAGTACGGGCGGCATGATGGGCATTGGTGCTTGTTGGGAGCTCGGGGCGTGACGTGTAAATCTTGCACGTTGGAGAGGATTCGCACACGTTGGCTAGCTGGACGCTGGGATGGCGTGACATGTGGCACGCGGAACACTGTATGAGGCTGCGCGGATGAAGGTTCGATCGATGCTGCACCAGGTTCGAGCGGATTCACATCAGGTTTGATTGGTCTGCATCAGGTTCGATTGATGCTACAGTAGGTTCGAGCGGATTCACATTAGGTTCGATTGGTCTGCATCAGGTTCAATCGATGATGCATCAGGTTCGAGAGGATTCACATCAGGTTCGATTGGTCTGCATCAGGTTCGATCAACTCTGCACTAGGTTCGAGCGAATTCACATTAGGTTCGATTGGTCTGCATCAGGTTCGATTGATGATGCACCAGGTTCGAGCGGATTCACATCAGGTTCGATTGGTCTACATCAGGTTTGATCGACTCTGCACCAGGTTCGAGCGGATTTGCATCAGGTTCGATTGGTCTGCATCAAGTTCGACTGGTTTGCATCAGGTTCCGAGTGAGTCTTCACAATGTGATCAGGCAGGGTGCCGGAGTGGTGGAGCAGGCTGCGGGAAGGTCGATCCCCGTCGCAGTTGTCCGCATTCGTGATTGGTGGTGAACAATAGAATTCACTGTTATATAACTATTATAATTTATTTATTAATTGATTATTGTTATATATGTATGCACGCTTTCTGTGATTTACTGCCTTATGTTCCGTAATAGGAGCATGCTAGGTTGCGTATATTATTCTGAATATTATATGCATGTAAAAACCCTTGGTTTTAAATAACTAAGTGGGAGAGGGGATTGGTAATTAATTCCTGCGGCCTCCATTATTGGTTTGTTAGCAATGTGAATAAACTTGCGCATCGGCATTAGAGCCTTCCTCCCCATCGGATGAGTTTATTCATGGATATTGCTGGAACAGGCTTCTTTAAAATCATGTTTGTAATGTGATGCACATGAACTTGCGTGTTGGCATAGACCTTTCTCCCTATCGGATGAGTTCATGTGCAGATCACTGTACAGACTTATAATTGATGATTGTAGGAAGTTATCCGAGCGCGTGTGTACTTCTCCATCTGTAAGGCACATAAGCTCGCGCAATGGACTTGTGGTCAAATAATGGTGTACACTTAGGTGTAAATAATAAGTATTCTCCCCATCGGAGTCACTGTTTTTATTTGCATGGCTAAAGAGGAACCGACTATTAATTATTTTGTCATAAAGTTAGGTTGACAAATGAAATTAATGGGTTAAACCTTCTCTTGTAAATGTTCGGGTTTGTAAACGTCCACACTATCGTGGCTTGCAAACTCACGGTGCTTGAGATGTCGGTGAATTTATATTTTATATTGTTTTGAGGGAATCAATATAAATGGATAAATTCGAAGATTTGATCGGTGTATTTTTTTATGATTATCTGAATTTCAAATAGTTTTATTTCACTTATGGTTGACAAAAAGAAATTATATTTACTGGTCCAAAATTAGATGATTAGAAAAGAATCTTGGATTCGAATTTTACTGCTTAAGAAATACATGTGTGTTCTCACAAAAGACTTATCATGATGCATATTAAAGTCTCTAGTGAAGAGATAATAGATTCATAGAAATATGATGGTCTCATGTAACCCTTCGGATACTTGAGTAAGTTAAAAGGCGGTAGGTCATGATTGAATTTGATGAATAAATTGAAAATACATGGAATAGAAGTTGAAGGGGAAACCTAAGCCAATTTTATTCTTCATAATTGCCTAGATGTTTTGAGTAAGTTTCTCCTGAATTACAAGAGGTTGTATATGGTGGGAAACTTCTGACAAAACATGTGATAAAGGAAATACAATTTCATAAAAGGAGTGAACAAGGATAGAATCTTACTTGCTAGTTGTTGAAGCATGATTAGTGATGGCACCTACTGATACGTTTTGTAGATACCGAAATTACTAAATGTTTATTACTAAGTGAGGATAAGATTATTTTATACATGGGTAATACTACGAGAGTAGTGGCTGTTGCAGTGGGAGTTGTTTATTTATCTTACGATATGAATAAACGTTTGATTTTGTGAAATTGTCTTTACGTACGTTTTCATAGAAAGAATTTGATTTTGTTTCTATGCATTAATAGATGGATACTCCATTTCATTTAAATGACATGGTCATTATAATGACGGATAGAGTTGTAATCTGTTATGGTACGTTGGTGAATAATTTGTATACTCTTAAATCATGTATATTACACAGATGCAACAAATAGTAATTAATAATGCATCTTCTGATCTTAGTAAGAGAAAGAAACCTTTGGAGATGAACTAAACATGCATTTGGCGTCTAAGACTAGATCATTTTACTTGAGTAGGACTCAAAAGTTTATAGCAGATGGACCGCAAGGTTTATCTGAAGTGGAAACTATCGGACTTGCGAGTCTTACTTGGAAGTAAAAATGATTAATTACCTTTTCAAGGTAAAGGGGTGTAGAGCCAAAGATATATATGTTGGAATTGGTTCATTCTGATTCAAGCGGACCTAATATTATCCAGGCGAGAGGTGGTTATAAATAATAGAAGATTATTCTAGATACCGATATATTTATTTGATGCACTGCATGTCTAAGTTCTTTGATTTATTCAAGAATTGCAAGCTCTGCACAGTAAAGCATCATGGAAAATATATCAAGTAATGACGATTTAATCGTCATTACGAGTACCTCCTAGGATAATTAGGAGCTATTAATCAGAGATTGAGATTAAATCTCAAGTGGTCTACACCGGGCATGCCACAGCTAAATGGTGTGGTGGATAGAAGGAATAAGACTCTTATGGTAATGATTAGATAGATGATGAATTATTTTGAATTACTTAATTCATTTTATGGATAAGTCCTAGAAATAGTAATTCATTTGAATGTTTGTCTGTTTGTGGGATATCTATAAAAATGACGGTGATTTATTTAGTCTAAAAGATCGAAGGGTGATTGTTAACACAAACACTAGATTTTTGGAAAGGGACTATGTAATAAATCACATACCCATTTATAAGTTGTCCTAAAGGATGTGAGAAGAAAACACAAAGTATTAGTACCAATTGTGGAAGAGGATATACCACAAGGTAAACTGCAACGCATGTCACGTCTGATACACAATTGCATGTAATGCCTTGTCGTAGTGGAAGGGATGTTCGACAACCTGTTTGATACATGTTTTGAGAGAGTCGTGAGACTTGGTCCCTAGCAAACATGAAATGGACCCACAGATACGATGACGCACTACAATTTAGAAATGCGAAATCCTAGCAAAGTGCAATGAATATTAAAATAGAATCGATGGATTTTAAATTAGGTCTGGATGCTTGTTGAACCGCTAAATGGCGTAAAAGCCACTGGAAGCGGGCATGCAAGAATAAAAGAGGATCATAGAATAAGGTGAAAATCTTAGAAGCATGCTTGTTGCGAAAAGGTATACTCAGAAAGAAATGGTTCGATTTTGAGAAAACTTGCCGGTAGCTATGCCTAAGTTGATCCGGACACTTTTATTTGTTGATACTCATATGATATAAGAGGGATAGTAAATAGATGTCGAGACAGCTTTCCTGATTGGAAATCTTAAGGGAAACATCTATGTGAAGCAACCAGAGTGTTTCATTGCAAAAAGCTAAGAGCATTGTGATAGTAAGCTTAAAAGTGTCCATTCATGGACTAAAGCAAGCTTCAAGATCATGAAACATCTGTTTTGATGAGGTAATTCAGTGACATGGATCTAATCAATGATCGGATGGGTCTTGTGTATTGAAATGAGTGATGGAAACGTGGTGGTATTTCTTGTACTATACGTAGATAGTATATTGCTCATTGGAGACAATGAAAGAGTATTGTCGGGTATATGGGTATGGTTGATAAAGTGGTATGATATGAAGGACTTAAGAGGAGCAAAATTATCCTTTTGATCATGGTATTACAGATTACAAGAAAGGATGTTATGCTTATCTCAAACTTCATGAGATGATACGATCCTTACTTATTTTAGCATGTGACTTTATCTAAAGAAACGTGTCTTGTGACACAAAGTAGATAAAGAAGATGAAAGTGGTTCCTTATGCTTTGACAAATGAGGAAGCTTAATCTAAGGAATGCTATGCACGAGATTGAATATCTGTTTTGTCGATGGCATGAACAGTGGGTATCAACGTAACCTGGAACAAGAATGATGAACTGTGGTAAGACATATATGAAGTGTCTGAGAAGGACTGGAAATTATATGTAGGTTTACAGGGCAGATTCACTGCTTCTTGTGGATTACGTAGATTTGGATTTTTTAGTCAGATTGGACGGCAGGAAATCCACCTCAAGGTTATGTGTTTAATTTTAAGAAGTTGAGTCATAGTGTGGAGGAGTGTTATATAGAAATATATTTCAGACTCCGGATTCCATCATGGAAAGATGATAAATTGTAGCCTATAAGGCAGCCAAAGTATCTGTATGACTCTGGAAACTTCATGATGGACTTTGATGTGATTCTAAGTTTGCCCAAGGTTATCACAATTTATATTGATGATATTGGTGCAGTTGCAAACTTGAAGGAATCACAGTCCATAAGGCAATTTAACACATGAAGCGCGAGTACCACCTGTTACGAGAAACCGTATGATGAGGGGAAGGTAGTTGTTGCCTAGATTGCATCAGATGATAACCTAGTAAATCCATTTACCAGGACATTAAGGCGAGAGCTTTTAATGGTCGTGTAGTGGGAGTGGGAATCAGATGTATAGCGGAAGACATGACAGCATAGTCTTTTAGTATAAGTGGGAGATTGTTGGATTATATACTAAAAGTCTAGCTTTTTGTATGAACAATGTTATAACAATTAATTTGAAATAAGAATCATATGATCAAATGATTACATCTTATAATTTATTTATATGTTCGATGCAATAGTCCACTTACTTTATACTGTAGATAATATGTTGTGCGATAACAAGCGCAAGATCATATTATCGGTTTCCTTATAAAGTATAAACAGATGCTCACAACCGAGATAGACGGGGACTCTCTATCGGGATGGTTGTAGTGTGGTTTGGTATTAGCTTGTCTTGGCTATAGAATCACATTAGTGCACTTGTGTGTATTGAGCAAGACCGCTTGAGATCGTTCGACTTATACTGACTTATAGGAGAACTTGATCTCAGTTATTATAGAAGTTCGTGCTCTTAATTCCTATACAATAACCTCGACACGTAGGGCAGTATGTATTTCTTTGATTCATCAATGATTGAGATTTACATGTAATTAAATCAACAAACTCGATGAGTTGGGAAGTAGTGATGTCTCTATGGTGTGTTGTTGATTGTAGAAGGAATCGGTGTCCGTCATAAGTTGATGATGTCCCCTTGAGGAGCTCATAAGGAATATCATGTAAACCCTACAGGTGGAATTTATTCCGGCATGATAATGAGGTTGAGTGGTACTACTCTTGGATGAGATATTAATTAATTGAGTTGTCAGTAACTTAAATTAATTAATGGACATTGTATATCTTAAATATGGGGAGACTAACGGGCTCATAATAAGAAGGAGCCCAAATCATAATTTTGGGATTGGAAAGGCAGTGCAGTAATAATATTTTAGTGGAATATATTATTATTATTGGACTTAAGTATAAGCTTTGGGCTAAGCTTGGATACTTAAGCCCAATGGAGGCCCAACCCA
>CM042988.1:10799906-10804906 GCA_023678885.1 Pogostemon cablin
GAAGATCCCACCAGAGCGCCTTCTACTTCTAATAGGCCATGAACTAGATCCGAATCATTCTCAATGATTCCATAAGAAGTGATCCCATTTTTTTCATCGGGTCCAGGTAGAGACCAAAGATCTTGAGCGACTGATCCGGAAGAACAACTCAAAAGATAAAGAAGTATCGTTAATTTCTTCATGCTCGTTCCAAGTTTGAAGTACCATTTGTACAAATAAGAATCCCCTTCGTTACATGATTTCTTCTTCATATAGATAGATATAGAATTTATGGGGCAATTACTTAGAAGTACATTTTGTGTTATAGCCCTTCCTATCTGATAGAAAAGGATCCCATGATCCTGAACCGATCTTACCTAGGATCGCAAATCCCAAGTTTGTCTTTGAAGAGCTGATCTAATTGTATTAGTGTCTATAATTGATTTCTTCTGTGTAATATTAATCGATAGGGCCTCGTTGGTATGTGCTACAAGATCTCTTGCATTGGAACCCACGGTTATGGACCCGAATCCGTTAGTATGAAACATTTTCTTTTCCAAGTGAAATCCCCTAGTAAATGAAAGTGTGAAAAAGTGCTTTTGTTGTTGTGGAATAAGAAGCCTTTGTATCTTAATGCACGTATTTAATTTATTCGTAGCTATTAGAGAGGGATCCACTTTTTGGGGAATATGAGTCGAAGCAATAACAAGAATATTTCTAGTGGAACATCTTTCAGAGAGATGGTTCACTAATAGACCGAGGGATAAGTAATTTGACTCATTCACATCCAGATCATGAATGTTTGGAATCTATATTATGCAAGAAGATATTGCTTTTGCCAATTCGAACTGAAGGGTGATATAAAATCGGTCTATTTCAGGCATCATATCCATAGTTAGCGCATTCATCATAGTTAGCAGTTCTTGCTCTGTATCAAGGTCATGATCAATATCGTCACTAGCATCAATATCGATATCATCAATAAGAAAACCTTTAGGCTTGTTATCCAGGAACTTGTTCAGAAATACCGTAATGAAAGGAACATAGGAGTTTGTTGCTAGGTATTTGACCAAATATGATCGTCCAGTTCCTATAGAACCTATCACTAAAATCCCCCTAGAGGGGGTAAGGTTAAGCGGAGCGAAAAGGGTTTTCCATAAGATGGGAAATGCAGAGTATTAGTCCTACACGAAGTTTGTGAATAAGTGATTGTCTGATTATGAGCAAGGAATACCCGTCTTTCTGCTAAAGAGGATGTATTGAACTCATATTCAATAGATACTTTTTATGAATGTCAACTAAGTATCGTAAGTAAATTGCTCTCGGTTGTTCAATTATTTGATAACCAGAGTCATTCTTTGATAAATGATCACTATGAGTCAGACTCAATAGAATTTGATCAATCATTTTTTCTGTCGTTAAGGCGGAGAACAGAACCAAGAATTCTCTTTTTTCATCATCAATCGAATCACTGTTCTCGACCCAGGATTTTATTTTCTCATCAATCCATTCCCCGTTCACGTTTTTTCTTTTTCTTATCAATGAATAGATCTCTTTACTTTTATGACTTAGATGTCTCGTATTTCTCAAAAAAGTGATTTGATTGATGGGATTTGGTATGAGATCGATGATATCGATGAGATTGATACTCAAATATTTCTTCTTAGAATGTATTGATTTGACCCCATAAGCGGGACCAGGCATGTTGCCGCCAGAAGCCCGTATTTCTTCTAGAGAATCTTCTAATTGTTCCAGAGCAACTAGAAAGAGATTCTTTAACCAGAAAGAATTCGGTGCAGATGTAGGATACCTATCCAGAAGTTTTCGTAACTCAATCATAGATGATGGAATCATCTAAGATTTGACCTTTTCGAGCTCTGTCTGTAACTCACTAGAGGTCCGGGAAACAAAGAGAAGATGTGAACGAACGAGATATCCAGCAACAAGAAGAAGAAAAAGGATTTAGTAGATGAACTCCCGAATATTTGGCGATCTCAGATGTGTCGATGGTGACTCATTATTTCGATGAATTGTTTATTCAGACAGAAGAAGATTATGGAAACACTTACTCGAAATCTCACTTATCAGATTCCATTGTGGAAGACACCATTTTTTCTGAAGAATTCACCATGATATACCGAATCCTTGTATAAAATCATGAAAAATGGATACAAATTTTTGACTGCTACTTATACTTAGTATCGGCAATAGGTCTGAAAAAGTATCAAAAAATATCAAATTTAGATATTTGTACCATGTCGAAGTAAGGAACCATGGCATATATGTTTGGAATAGATTCCATTTTGAGAGAGTTGAAAAAGCACTATCTCGTTGAAAGGTTCTACACATCTGCCCTTTCTCAATGTAATTCTTTAGACAAAGACTCCTCTTTTCCTCTTTTCGGATGGTAAATATTTCTTAGAACATGGAGTGTGAATCAAATCCACGTTTGAATTGAGATACTGATGCAAGTTCTTCCCTTCTGAATCAGATGGATTCATATCTGAAAGAGGTTGACAATAAGTTTTTTCAAAATTGACTACTTGTCCCTCTGTTAGAGGTGTTCCAAACATGTCTGCGATCGAGTAAATAGTTCTACGAACGAATGCATGGTATTGACTTGGAAAATGGAAAGATTTGTACAAGTTTTAGGTTTCGTCACCACTTTGTAGAAAATCGTTAGGTATGAATATGTTAGATACATGTGACTCAATTGGTGAAATAATATCTCTCCCCCCAAAAGCATCTTTTTTTACCGACGTACAAAGAAAATATTTTGATGCGAATGAACAAGATATTGAGGAATTGTCCATACGTAAAATCATAATTATTGATATGGGTCTTTTCCACAGAAAAGGGGAATCTTGTGTTACAGTAGAAGCAGAAGTAATGTAATGTGGATTATTCAAGAATCGAAGTCGATTTGCTTTATAAAAAGAAGATATCAATGAACTTTTATGAAATGGTTTCATGGGATTCAGCCAATTGTCTTGATTGTGGAATATCATTGAGAAATAGGAATTCTCAATATCAAAGGATTTCCTGCGATTATTTCTAATATGGAATGAGTCAATCATCCACTTTGGTATCTTATTGAACAAAAATGGAGTTCCTCCATTAATCAAGAATTTTGATTTTCGGGAAGTATCACGATCATCCAATAAGAAGAGTTTCCATTTTTTAAAATGAACAATTTGAAAACCTATTGATTCTAACAACTAATTGCAGAGTTGATCATTCGGACCTTTCAATTCATAGATGTAGATCTCGGACCTATGAATGGGGATATTCCCGAAACTCATAAAGAAAAAAGGAAGTGAGTTCGACAAAAAGAAAAGCAACTTGGACAAAAAAAGAAGTGACTTGGACAAAAAGAAAAGAAGTGGCTTAGACAAATCTTTTTTGTTGATAACCTCAGACCAATCAATCGAATATTGATTAATACATAATCGATCGAACAATATTTGAAAATGGCTCTTCTGCTCAGAAACGAAATGTTCCAAATGTTCCTGGAAATTCTTACTCCCATTCGACCATTTGTATCTATATGCATCAGGAGCCCGATTCATGGATCTCTCGGTTTGAGAAATCAAGATAAGAGGATCGAAGCATTTCTTCTGACTCTTATAGTTCATTATAGTTCTATAGTTCTATGATTCAGAGTATCATTTCCTATTTGATCGTATATTTCATTATAGTTCTATGATTCAGAGTATCATTTCCTATTTGATCCATTTGAATTCCATATTCGAAGTTGCGATCGGATCGATTCATTAAAAAAAAATCGATTCAATACATTTCTTATGTACCCATAGGTACTATATTGGATTTGAATCAGATTTTGGATCAATCTATATTGATTGACTACCTCCATTATGTTGTTGCTAGCAAATACTACTTTCTTTGGTTTTGGATCTTCCAAATCATTCCCGCAGGAGATCCGAACCCATTTTTTTCTAATCCTTTGAGAAAAAGATTCATTCTCTTCATAAAAAATGGGTGGTAGAACCAGTAAAGATTTCTTTTTCGATTCATCCCTGGCCTCATTCAAGAATTATTTTTTATCCAATATGTATGAATCAATAGAAAAGGCAAATCCCTTATGATACACCAGATCCGGCTCGGTTATTGATAGAGTGAATAGATCTGCCATTTCTTGAAATCTCTCTTCTGATTCAAAATCGTGGTTTGACGTGTATCCTCCCCTGTTCTGTCCATGGAATAGATGAGATAAATCAAAAAATAGATTTTTGTTCAAGAATGAAATTTTATTAGAACTGTTGATATCCGGTTCATCCTTCTGAACCCTATCACACCCTAGATCTGATGAAATAGGATGAATTGAGACAGTATTTTGTAAATACGTAATTATCTTGATTATATTAACCAGCTCTTTATTTTTTGATCGTCTGGGAGGGATAAAAGAAAGATCTTGTTGTTTCTTCAACAATTTCGGATCTCTAGTGGACCTCTCAGTAGGATTCGAACCCAGATGAAGTTCTGACCATCTATCAGAGAAAAAAGAACGAACTGATCTTGTAGGATTTCCAATAAATTCTTGGATTTCTTCTAGAAGCAGATGATTAGTCATCTGCTTCTCACGTTCCGTGAATAGTCGGGACATTGAGGAATATCCAGAAAGGCATTTCGGGAATCGATCTGATTCTATCTCTACTCCTTCCGTTGGAAGAAAGGAAGGATCCCAAAGAATCGATCTTTCTTTTAGTGGTTGAATCTCTCTTTGATTGATCAATGTGTGATATTTCGAATCCTCATTACTAATGGAATCCAAATGATCTTTGGATTAATCAGAAGATCCTTTTAGTTGGCTAGAATCCATTACTTGAACGAAACTGGATCTTGTGGAATCATATTAAATATTTGATGATACATTCCGTACCTTTCTAAAAAATCGGTCCTTGTTTACCAACCACGTATTGTCTAACCAAATCCAATCCTCTCTCAATACATTCCTCAAAAAATCCGATTCGTGCAGATTCTTCCCCCAACTAACAAAGAGA
>CM042988.1:14407406-14714071 GCA_023678885.1 Pogostemon cablin
ATGCCTTACGCAACAAGCATGATCACTTGTGCCCTAAGTCATTCATTGTTATGGGCTGTGGAACCCGAAAAATGCAGGAACACGTCACCACTGCCGTGAAGACCGCGCGGCGCTGCCGTACGCCTCCTGCTAACGCCTGCTGTGCATGCCTTCTGCCGCTCACACGCCTTCCGCGCACGCCTACTTCGAGGCGCACACGCCTTCTAACCTGCCATTTACAAAACGAGCACACATCCTGCCAACCGTGCATGCCTTTCACCATGCGCCATCAGCCCTTCACATCCGCACGATGTCGTGCGCGTCCTGCAACCCACACGGTAACAACCGTTCGCTGACAAGCATCATCACAAGGCATCCAGCGCGACAACAATGAAGCGCACACCTGCTTGCCCGACAGCCAACGCACCCATGCGCCATTATGGGCACCAACGCACGACTTCTCGCACACCAGCACTCAGCATCATGCCATGTCACTTGGTTTAGTGCCCGACATTGCACACGGCAATTTGATGGCCTCCGTGTGAAAGTCGTCTCCAGACGTGACATCGACGAATGGGTTTTCAGGTTTCACGAACAGGTTTCGCAACACATACAATCATAGATGATACAATTGGGAATATCCAGGTACAATCATATTACACCAAAAACCCTAATAGAGCATGTGATTCTATTCCAAAAGGAAAACAAATAATCACATAAACCCTAGCCTAACGTTTCACGCTTCACAACGAAACCGAAGCTCAGATACCAATTGTTGGCATTCTATCATTTTGTTAACGTGAACTGTTAGGGTTCCATACGTTTCTAACATGCAGCGGAAGTAAGAAACCAAAGAAACGTATTACCTTTCACCAGGGTATGTTGAAGAAGATGGATTCTCGCCGGCAGCCTGCGCAGTCCGACCGTTTTGGGCATAACTCTTTCATCTGATGTCTGAATTGAGTGATCTATGTGTCAAAACGATGCTCTCTTCCGTGGCTTTCCGTCAATATATCACACCTCCTTTTCAGAAATCAGTATGATTTTATAAAAAATAGTAGAAGGTGGTGGATGACAGCAGCAAACAACCTTCCAATCTTCTGCTATATTCCCAAGTCCAATCTCGACGTCGTGTGGGCGACGATCTTCGAGATCTTCTCAATCTGATATTCCCTCACTCCCCTCACAGTGTTAAGCATGATTAATCTCATAGATTAGGGTTTTCGGACATCTGAGATGACTTATATATGGGATGCAGCAGGGACCAGGAGGAGAAATTAGAGTTGGGCCTCCATTGGGCTTAATTATCCAAGCTTAGCCCAAAGCTTATACTTAAGTCTAATAATAATAATATATACCACTAAAATATTATTACTGCACTATCGTTCTAATCCCATAATTATGTTATGTGCTCCTTCTTATTATGAGCCCGTTAGTCTCCCCATGTTTAAAATATACAATGTCCATTAATTAATTAAGTTACTGACAACTCTATTAATTAATATCTCATCCAAGAGTATTACCACTAAACCTCATTATCATGCCAGAATAAATTCACCTGCAGGGTTTACATGATAATCCTTATGAGCTCCTCAAGGGGACATCATCAACCTATGACGGACACGGATTCATTCTACAATCAACAGCACACCATAGAAACATCACTATTTCCCAACTCACCGAGTTTGTTGATTTAATTACATGTAAATCTCACCCATTGATGAATCAAAGAAATACATACTGCCCTACGTGTCGAGGTTATTGTATAGGGATTAAGAGCACGAACATCAATAATAACAGAGATCAAGTTCTTCTATAAGTCAGTATAAGCCGAACGATCTCAAGTGGTCCTGCTCAATACACACAATTGCACTAATGTGATTCTATAGCGAAGACAAGCTAAAACCAAACCACACTACAACCATCCCGATAGAGAGTCTCCGTCTATCTCGGTTGTGAGCATCTGTTTATACTTTATAAGGAAATTGATAATATGATCTTCCGCGTGTTGTCGCACAACATATTATCTACAGTATAAAGTAAGTGGACTATTGCATCTTGCATATGAATAAATTATAAGATGCAATCATTTGATCATATGATTCTCATTTCAAATAAATTGTTATAACATTGTTCATACTAAAGCTAGACTTTTAGTATACAATCCAACAGTTTCAACTAATGAGTATGATTTATTAAGGATTTCAGTATTTTATAGTTTTGTTGATGAATGTTGATCCAGGGTTTATGCTCAATTGGTCAGTGATTACTTGAATTTTGATCTATCCGAGAGTTTTTCTGCTCTGTCAAGTGAAAATTTTGTTGTTTCAAATGTTTAGATTATGGAGTTTCCGTGTATGGAAGGATCCTTGTTGTGGCATTAGTTATCATTTCGAACTATTTATCTAAGTTCTGGAATTTATCCTTTGATGTACTTGATATGAATGTTTGACTTCCATTGATTGTTGTGCATGTTCTATTTTGCCATCTTTCTATGAGTTGTCATCAACAATTTTCTGGGCCAAATTAAGTTTTTCTGTTTGTATTTAGTGATGGTTGATGTTAACAGTAACATTCTGTTATAGATGGGGACATGGATATGTGAATAATCTGTAGTAATAGCGTATAATACAGAAGATGGCTACAATGTTAAATATTATACAAGATAGCTATGGTATGTTGTATTGATTTCATTAACCTTAATTATTGATCTTCTAATACATATGAATAATCGATCTATATGCTATAACATTAGATCCAATAGGTCTGAAATGAAAGCTCGCAAGTAGCTGATATAGTGTTGTTTCGATTTTTAAGAGATAGGAATTGCAAGAAGCCATCTGAGGGTTAAAAATCTGTATTGATATTAAATGATATTGCATAATTCTAATATAATTGCTATCGTTTTATTTTATACGCTCACATACATATATCTCTTAAATTTTTATGTGACGTGGATATTTGACAAATACATAGTATAGTTTAACTCTTATCATAGCGTTTTATAGTTTTAATTTGCAACACTTCTGTTTCAGAACAATCTAGGGCGATCTAATTCTGTTATTTGATTAACCTAAATAAGCCCTATAGAGAAGAGTAAATAAGCAACGAGCCTTGAACATATCTTTAATTAAAAAGCGACTCTTCTTAATTTCTGTAAAAATAAAAATGCAACACATTGCTCCTGAACAAAGGGAGTATATCATTTAGGGCCAGTCACCTCTATTTGATAAAATCATCTTTGAGATATACTATACAGTTCAATGAGTTTTTGGTTAAACAAAATCAGGTATTAATTTATCCTTTTTTACTCTTGGCATTTTTTTAGGTAAGTAACCAGCTAGAACTTATTCCATTGTGCTATAGATTAAAAAAAGAAAAAAATAAAAACTCTGTTAATGAAGGAAATGCCAAGAACTGGGATGAGCCAACTGCAACATATATATGTTCATGTTGATTCCAGTCTTATATTTTATTCGATTATATCTCACTATTTATTCTGAAAACTAGGTGTATGGAAAGATGCAAGTTTCTCAAAGACGGATTATCTCAAAAATCACTGAGATACATTGGAAAGTAAATATAAGTTTCACCCTTAAACATTATAGAATATTGAGATTAAGTGCCTCTAATGTGTGGTTTGAGTTTGTTTACATCATGTATCTTATATACGCCACTCTTTGAGAAGTGAATATGAATCTTTAAATTGCAATTTCACCTTTAATGGCCGTAAATCTATTGAAAATGCGTATATTTCATAACAATATCTCTCAAGTCACATATAATTTAGAAGTAATGATTTATTAGTTATTTCTTTTAATTTCTGATTTTACCATCAATCATTTAAATGTTTGATGTTTTGCCCTTGTTTCCTTTGTTTCAATTGGCATGATCAGATGTTGAGTTTATTGACCCTTCATCTAGATTAAATGCTGAAAATGCCTCTTTTAAGCTTTTCAATTAGTTCTGATGCTTATTTCATATTTTATGTATATATCCTTTGGCTGCCTTGTTGCATAGTATTTGACTGCCTTTAACTGCTTTAAGTAGACTTTAGTATTACTGATATACTTGTTAACAGAGATTGGTAGAGGATTGAATTTGAGATTATAATCATACTAGTTGGTGTAATAATTTTTTAATTTTTATTTTTTATAGTATCTTTCTAACCATTGAAAATGTAAGCATGCTCAACCTATTTTTCTTTTAAGAGATCTTCAGACCCTGGCCCGCCTCTGTCCCCGCTCTTCCTCAGCCTACTCTTCTGCCTTACATGGTAAAACGTGAGACGTTAGGTAGGGTTTGTGCCTTACGTGTGTTTATTGTCGATTTGATAGCATGAGATATGGCTTTTGTGATTATATGATTTAATCTGGACATAATCACTTGATAATGCATGGGTTTTGTATTTTTGTCCATGAAACCCTATATGCCATATATTATCTTGTTAATCGAACAAAGAAAGAAAGACGTTGTTGTAGATATACAATGAACATTACACACATGAGAGAGAGTTGGTCTCTGGACTGTTTGCCTGTTCCTGAAGAGAGATGCACCGTGAGCGACGGATAAAGAAAGGAAGTGGGTCGCGATCACGGGCTGGAGGCTTCTTGTGGCTGGGCTGCACGAAGAAAGTTGACGGCACATGTGTGATGGATATTGGCGTTCGAACGATGGATCACACCCACACAGCTCTACGGTGGCGACGTCGATGGAGGCTGAACGACAAGCCTGCGGGTGACTGGATTGTAGTCACGACCGCGGAGGGCTGGTACCTCAGCAGGGCTGGTGAAAGCAGCGTGATGTTCCCAGCGATGGAGGGCCGGGGGTGACAGGGTGCTGTCAGTAAGTATTGTTCACCGGGGCGATCTGATGACGGCGACGGGAGGCATCACGACGTCGCCTGGAGTGAGAGCCATCGTTGCTGTTCGCTGCTGATAGGTGGCATAAATTCTCCAAGCAGTTTTTCTCGATAGAAAAGATGGACGCGGAGATGGCGATGCACGGCGTGAGGACGAGAAGCGGCTGCGCGGCGGCGCTTATCGCGTCGGATCACGGTGGTGGTAGACTCTGCGGACTGGCGTTCTGGGCTGTACAGACGAGTCTTCAGGAGATTCCGAGAGCGATGGTGATCGATAGCAGGCACAGGGAGGTTTTTGGTGTTCAGCAGACGACGATCCAAGTGGGTTCTTCGTCGGTAAGGTCTGATTTTTCAGGCATTTTTCCAGTGGGCTCGGGGAACATCGACGACCTGTTGGCGCTGCTGGAAGATCGTAGTGCGGAACTTGCAATGGCAGTGGGCTGACGGCGCAACTCTGGCGGGCTAACGGCGTGACTCCGGCGGTCTGACGAGACAATCGCCGAGGGCAGCAGCGTCGGTGAAAGCTTCGCATGTCAGCTTCTTTGTGGAATCGATTGTGGCTAGTGAAAAGGGTAGGGCTGAATCTCTTCATGCGTTGGCGGTTTTAGTAGTGGGTCAGATGGGCTCCATTCTCCAGTTTGTATTTGGGCCTAATTTTTGTGGATTATTGGGCTGCTCATTTTGTTCTAGTGGGTTTGGTGGGCTCAATTTTCACAAGTTAATTTTTGGGCTGTATGAATAGACCCATTTCCTTGACTCAATTTTGTGCCTTAATCCCTAAAATATATAATTGATTTAATTATTTTTATTTGACAATTAATTGATATATATGTGGCATGTTCTATGTGATTTATTTTTAAATTACTTAATATATAAGCATGCTAGGATGTATATTTTATTATTGTAATATTATATGCATGTTAAAAACCATCGGTGTTAAATAACTAAGTGGGAGTGGGGATTGGTAAATAAATTTCTATGGCCCCCATTATTGGTTTGTAAGTGATATGAGTAAACCTGCGTGTTGGCAATAGGCCTTCCTCCACAACGGATGAGTTTATTCACGGATCACTGGTACAAACTTCTTTATGATGATCGTAGGAAGTTATCCAAGCGCGTGTATACTTCTCCAACTGTAAGGCACATAAGCTTGCGCAATACACTTGGGGTCAAATAATGGTGTACACTTAGGTGTAAATAATAAGTATCCCCGACGGAGTCACTGCTATTATTTGCATGGCTAAAAAGGAACCGACTATTAATTATCCTATCATAAAGTTAGGTTGATAAATGAAATTAATGGGTAAAACTTTCTCTTGTAAATGTTCAGGTTTGTATACGTCCACACTAACGTGGCATGCAAATCCACGGTACTTGAGATGTTGGTGAATTTTATTTTATATTATTTTGAGGGATTCAATATAAATTGATAAATTCGAAGTGTTTGATCTGTTTATTTATTTATGATTCTCAGGATTTTCAAATGGCACTCAACTCACTTTCTGTTATACATACTTAAAGAGCATAAACTTACTGACACTAATAGGGGGTCAAAGAGTTGCTTATAATAGGTGGGTCAAAGCTAATATGATGGCTAAGTGCTATATTTTGGCTTCTATGTCAAATGTGCTTTAGACTCAGCATAAAGCTATGACCACAGCCTATGATATGATGCATAATCTTAGGGAACTCTTCGGGCATCAGAGTCGTCCTACTAGTGTTGACTATTGGATCGTTTGGCTCAGCGTGATCCATTAGGAAACCAAGGAAACAATTACAGTGGAAGCAAAATAAAAGTTTACCTTTCTTCAGGGTTGATGTAGAGGATGAACAATAGTAAACCACCTCTTGATCTTCTGCTGTATGACCCAAAGTCAATCCTGATATTGTGTGGGCAACAATCTGCAGGATTCTCTCAATGTGCTTCTCTCCTTTTCTCACATCAAAAAGGCGCAGATTGTAGGTTTCCAGAAGCTGAGATGACTTATATATTGGGCTACAGCAGGGACCAGGAGGAGAAATTGGATTGTGCCTCAATTGGATTTAATTAACCAAGCTTAGCCCAAAGCTTATAATTAAATCCAATAATAATAATATAGTCCACTAAAATATTATTACTGCACTACCCATCCAATCCCAAAATTATGTTTTGGGCTCCTTCTTATTATGAGCCCAACAGTCTCCCCATGTTTAAGATATACAATGTCTATTAATTAATTAAGTTACTGACAACTCCATTAATTAATATATCATCCGAGAGTAATACCACTCAACCTTATTATCATGTCGGAATTAATCCACTTGCAAGATTCACATGATAAATCTTATGAGCTCCTCAATGGGACATCATCAACCTATAACGGACATGGATTCCTTCTACAATCAACAGCATACCATAGAGACAATACTATTTCCCAACTCACCGAGTCTATTGATTTAATACATGTAAATCTCACCCATTGATAAATCAAAAAAATACATACTACCCTACATGATGAGGTTATTGTATAGGGAAGAGTACGAACATCCATAATAATTGAGATCAAGTTCTCCTATATAGACAGTAAAAGTCGAACGATCTCAAGCGGTCCTGCTCAATACACACTAAGCGCAGTAATGTGATTCTATTGTCAAGACAAACTAATACCAAATCACACTACAACGATCCCGATAGATAGTCCCCGTCTATCTTGGTTGTGAGGATCTGTTTATACTTTATAAGGAAACAGATAATATGATCTTTCACATGTTGTCACACAACATATTATCTACAGTATAAAGAAAATGAACTTTTGCAAAAATATATAAATAAACAATTTATAATATGCAAAAATATTTGATCATATGATTCTCATTTCAAATAAAATTGTTAAAACACTGTTCAATACAAAAGGAAGGCTTTTAGTATACAAATCTAACAATCTCCCACTTATACTAAAAGACTACGCTGCCATATCTGCTGACACGCATCTAATCCCAATTCCTTCTACATGCCCATCGAATGCTTTTGCTGGAAGGCTCTTAGTAAAAGGATCTGCAAGGTTATCCTCAGATGCAATCTTAGCGACAACGACTTCCCCTCTTCTAACTATGTCTCGTATTAGGTGGTACTTGCGCTTAATGTGTTTACTCGCCTTATGGGCTCATGGTTCCTTCGAGTTTGCTACTGCAACACTATTATCACAATAAATTGTGATTGCTTTGGGCAAATTAGGAATCACATCCAAGTTCATCAAGAAGTTCCTGAGCCATACTGCTTCTTTAGCTGCTACATATTCAGCTTCCATGATGGAGTCCGCAACGCATTTCTGCTTTACACTCCTCCATATTATGACTCCTCCTCCAAGAGTATACACATAACCCGAGGTAGATTTACTAGCATCTCTATCTGACTGGAAATCCGAATCAGTATAATCCAAAGGTAATAAAGTATCTACCCGGTGAACCAGCACATAATGCCCTTGTCCTGGATTACTTTGATACCTACTGACCATGCCCACGGTATAACAGATATCCGGTCTCGTACATAGCATAGTATACATGAGGCTTCCTACTGCCAAAGCATAAGGGACCAGCTTCATTGCCTCTATTTCCTGTTGTGTCTTATGACACATCTCCATAGATAGACGTATTCCATGTCTGAAAGGTAGAACACCTTTCTTGGAATTTTACATGCTAAAACGATCCAGGATCGTATCAATGTACGAAGCTTGGGATAAGCACAACATTCTTTTCTCGCGATCCCTTATCAATTTGATCCCTAGAATGTGTCAGGCTTCTCCTAAGTCATTCATTTCAAACTGCTTGGAAAGCTGTACCCTTACGCCTGAAAATACCTTTACATTGTTTCTAATGAGAAAAATATCATCTACGTAGAGTACAAAAAACACCACTACGTTTCCGTCACACTTTTTGTACACACATGATTCATCCGGACATTGAATAAATCCATATGACTGGATTACCTCATCAAAATGGATGTTCAATGATCTTGAAGCTTGTTTCAATCTATAAATGGACCTTTTAAGCTTGCATACAAGATGCTCTTCGCCCTTTGCAATGAATCATTCTGGTTGCTTCATATAGATGTTTTCCTCAAGACTTCCATTCAGGAAAGCTGTCTTGAAACCATTTGCCATACCTCATAATCTATATGAGCAGCAATAGACAAAAGAATCCGGATTGACTTAAGCATGGCCACAGGCGAGAAGGTTTCCTCATAATTGATTCATTCTTTCTGAGTATATCCTTTAGCCACAAGTCTTGCTTTAAAGGTTTCCACCTTACCATCAGATCCTCTTTTTCTTTTATAGATCCACTTGCATTCAATAGCTTTTACACCATCGGGTGGTTCTACAAGCTCCCAGACTTGATTAGAATACATGGATTCAATATCAGATTTCATTGCGTTTTGCCATAATTGAGCATCTTTATCTTGCAGTGCCTCGTTGTAATTCTATGGGTCAAATTCATGTTCACAAGGGACCATGTCAGAAGACTCTCCCAATCCCATGAATCTATCCGGTTGTCTCACAACCCTCCCACTATGATGAGTCTCCGCAGGCAATTATGTATCAGGTTTGACACGCGGTGCAGTGTCTTGTGGTATATCCTCTTGTACAGTTGGTATTATGTTTGATGTTTCCTCTCTTACTTCATCTAGAAAAATTTTACTCTTGGGTTTGTGGTTTATTACATAATCCTCTTCCAAAAATCTGGTGTTCGTGCTAACGATCACCTTTTGGTCCTTAGGACTATAAAATAGACCACCCCTCGTTCCTTTAGGATACCCTACAAACAGACAAACATCCGTACGTGATTCTAACTTATCAGTATCGGCCTTCAACACATGTGCCGGAGCACCCCAAATCCGAAAGTGTTTGAGACTAGGCTTTCGCTTTCTCCACAATTCGATGGATGTGGAAGCTATTGATTTAGAAGGTACTAAATTCAGGATGTAAGCCACTGTATCTATGGCATATCCCCAAAACGAACTTGGTAATTCCAAATAACTCATCGTTGATCTGACCATTTCCATAAGAGTCATATTCCTTCTTTTCACTACACCATTATGCTGGGGTGTTCCCGGTGCAGACAATTGGGATTCAATCCCTTACTCTGATAAATAATTACTAAACTCTCCCTAGAGGTATTCGCCACCATGATCAGATCGTAGTGTCTTGATATATTTTCCAAGTTGCTTTTCCACATCAGCCTTGTACTCCTTGAATTTTTCAAAACACTCAGACTTGCGGCACATCAAATGAATATATTCGTATCTAGAATAATCGTCAATGAAAGTGACAAAATATTCATAACCCCCTCTTGCCTGGACAGACATAGGACCACATAAATCAGAATGAACCAATTCTAACAGATCTTTGGCTCTATACCCCTTTGCCTTGAAAGGTCTTTTGGTCATTTTTCCTTCCAAGCAGGATTCGCAAGTTGGATAATTTTCCACTACTAATGAACTCAGAGGTCCATCAACTATCAACCTTTAAATCATACTCAAGTTAATATGACCTAGTCTTAGATGCCAAAGATATCTTTGGTTCATTTTAGAAGGTTCTTTTCTCTTATTAGTAGATGTATATTTCATTTCAATTTGTTGCACTGTGGGAGAAATTGGATTAAGAGTGTACAAATTATCTATCAATGCACCATCACAGATAAAAATTCCATTTTTCCTTAAAACAACATTGTCATTAAAAGAAACAGAATAACCATCCATAAACAATTTAGAAACCAAAATTAAATTCTTTCTAAAATGAGGTACATAAAGATAATTCCTCAAAACAAGAGTTTTATTCTTATTGAAAGATAAATAGACGTCTCCCACTGCAACAACCGCTACTCTTGTAGCATTCCCCATGAGTATGGTAATCTCGCCATCACTAAGTTGTCGGATTTGATGAAACCCCTGCAAAGAATTGTAGACATGGTCAGTGGCTCCCGTATCTACACACCAAGAGTCAACAGATACAGCCGCTAAACATGATTCAACAACTAGTATAAAAGACTTACCATTCTTGTTCCCCTTCAGAAGAGGGCAGTCTGCCTTGTAGTGTCCCGGCTGCTTGCATTTGAAGCACTTGCCTTTAGGCTTCTTGACCGCACCAGTCTTTGCTTTTACATGGTTCACCGGTGCTGAATTTCCTTGCTTCTTCTTATTCCTACCGCCTTTCGGCCTAGGATGAGGAGCATTTTCAGCAACATGAATCTGAGGAGGTCTATAAAATAATTCTTCCGCCGCCACAAGTTTTTTCAGAAGCTCCGCCAATGTGTACAAATATTTGTTCATACCGTAGTTCAGGTGAAACTGCTCAAAACTCCTAGGCAAGCTTTGGAGTATGATATCGACCTGAGTTTCCCCATCAATTTCAGCTCCAAGAACTTCCAACTCATTGAGTTGGCCCATCATCCCAAGGACATGCTCTCTTACGGAAGTGCCCTCAACCATTTTGGTATTCATTAGAACAGACAACCCCTTCGACTTAGCAGGACGTCTCTGATGCCTGAAGAGTTCCCTAAGATTATGCATCATATCATAGGCAGTCTGCATAGCTTGATGCTGAGTTTGGAGTACATTTGACATAGAAGCCAAAATGTAGCACTTAGCCATTCTATCAGCTTTGACGCACCTATATAAGCAACTCTTTGCTCTTCGGTAGAGTCAGCAGTAGGTGCCGGAGGACATTCCTCAGTGAGAACGAAGATATAAACTTCAACAGTTAAAACAATGTCGATGTTCTGTCACGCCCCGACCCTAGACAGAACGCGACAACCACCACGTTAACCATAAATTTTGCAGAATGGGTGCACTCCACTCCACAAAGTTTATAGAAAACGTAAGGCTTGCTATCAAGTACCTATAGAATTGAACAACTGATAACAACGGGTACAACCCGAGGACATCATCTCATAAAGTTTCAACAAGGATTTACAAAGGTACAAAATACAATGGTGTAACTTAGTTTAAAGAAAATATACATGAACGATATAACATCGCGAAGGTACAAAAAGAACATCAAGGGGGTCACCAAATATAAACTATACAATCTCGCCAATGAATCCGTCAATTTACATAAAAGAGGAAGTACCCAAAACACGGATTGGATGACGAGCAAACGATAGGCAAACCTCCAACCAAAACAATATAACAGCCTGAAAAGGAAAGAATGATGGAGGTGAGCAAAACCACTAGCTCAGTGAGGTGATAAGCCGGTCACCCTGACCCTTATACGAAGCATGTATTCCCACTCGCAGTTCATAATATAAAATCCAACATTTCGTCTCACAATAACTATTTCTCACACAGTGTACATATTAATGAAAATAAAAACCTTAGTGCACATTTACAAATAACACAATTAGTTCAAACAACATGTTATCACATAAAAGACGCGTGGGTAGTCAATATCCTCCTCGAACTGAGCTCTCCGTCGAGAGACAGTCCAAGCCCGTCACCGTTACTCTAGATAAAATGCACATTAATATTCTTTCTCAACACGCCAAGTGCTAAATTTCACAATTCAATATCGACGTGAATACTTGAAATGATCAAACATATAAACATATATGACATGCATGTCCCACACCGGTGATGTTGACTGAGCCTATAATAGACTGATCCATCTAACGATCACCCTCTAGAGTATCAGTATTTGGCAAATGGACAGGTGCCCCGTTAGATCTAACTCACCCGGATTTGCCAATCCCGGGCAACTTGGTTGTCACTCTAACTCACCCGAACCGCTATAATTCGGGCTACTTAATCAATGTTGCTCCAACTCACCCGAACCGTGACCAATTCGGGCTACTTAACCTTGGTACCAGACATACATATGCATGTGCATCATAAGATGAATAACAACTCAAGTTAGAGTCTTAATTGGCACACAAGAATAACCAGAAATCAATTCTCAAATAATTCACAATAAATGCTATCAGATATCGAGCTGGGAAGACTCTTCAACATAAGTTAAAATCAATAATACTCATAAAATGGCTAACATGACTCTAACCAGAGCAATCGAGCCAATCAGGCTCTTTACCACATAACACAATACCAAATAATTTTCTTATCAATTAACTAAAACTAAAATAAATGCACATTTATCGAGGGTCCACACTTCCCAAAAGAGAAGGCGTTCCCGAATTATCAACTCACAAGGAAGTGAGTAACTCTCTCTGGAATCTGAAGTCGGTCCCTTGCCCTTCGTCGATGGTTCTTTACCTAGAAAGGAGATGAGCAATTAAAGACAAATTAAATATAACTAACTATTAGCGGTAACATCCCTTTCATTGCTAAAAATAAATCCTAATCAAGTTCGAACGAGTCGATATTAAATAAAAATGGTATGTAACTCCTTAACATCAGTTCCCAATCCCACATAACCCGTTTCAATACATTAACTAAACAAAACGATGGAAAATAAGTTTGAATTCGACATAAAAATTCTGAAATTTTCCAGCTAGCGGCAGTTTACGAGAAAAATCATAACTAATTGTAGAATAATCAGATTGAGGCGTTTCAAGTGGCTACGGAAAGCTAACGAGTTCAGCTACGTACAAAAATTATGTTTGTAAACTTTTGAGGGCAATAGCTATGTCAAAATCAGTTCGAACAGTCTGCAAATTACCCACATACCAAAAAGAAAAATCCCACAAAATTACAAAATCATGGAAGAAGGAAGCTTAATTCACACACCACTTACCTCAAAACCACTTAGAAACCACCTAGGATGAGGGTTGTAAGGGAGAATTTGATCAACAAGGGTTTCTCCTCTTCACTCTCTTCTTTCCCCTCTTTTGTTTTTCTTCTCCCGTTCTTCTCTTTTTTTTTTTTTTTAAATTTAGCCTTAATAATTATATATCAGGTCATTTAAGTGGGCTGAAACTTTGGGCCACAAAATAAATAAATAAATAAGTTTGGGCTTTCTAAAAAAAATCTAGTTAGGCTAAGATAAGGCTGGCCTTTTGGGCCATATAAATAAATAAATAGGTTTTGGGCTTTCTAAAATAAATCTAGTTGGGCTAAGTTAGGGCTGGCCTTTTGGGCCATAAAAAAAAATAAAGAGGTTTTGGGCTTTCTAAAATAAATCTAGTTGAGCTAAGATATTATAAAGTATCCCCTCCTCTAAAAAGTTTCGTCCTCGAAACATAAACGTACCTAGAGATGAAAAGAGATTTGGATGGTGTTGACGCATGACTGACTCTGGTTCCCATGTTTCTTCTTCAATTTGATCACTTCTCCATAGAATTCTCACCATAGGAATGGATTTGTTACGAAGCATTTTCTCTCGGCGATCTACAATTTGAACAGGTTGTACTTCGTACAATAGATTTTCCTTTAATACAACTGGGGGATCTTTGAGCACGTGCGAAGGATCTGGTTCATATTTTCTAAGCATAGAGACATGGAAGAAATCGTGAATCTTCGACAATTCTGATGGTAGCTCAAGTCGATACGCGA
Source organism: Pogostemon cablin (assembly GCA_023678885.1). Lineage (NCBI taxonomy): Eukaryota > Viridiplantae > Streptophyta > Magnoliopsida > Lamiales > Lamiaceae > Pogostemon > Pogostemon cablin. The sequence goes on from CM042988.1 coordinate 14,421,725, forward strand.
CACGACCAATCCTTTGCACGATCGTAAACTGGCCAATATACCTTGGACTCAACTTTCCTCGACGGCGGAATCGTAACACGCCCTTCCATGGGGAAACTTTCAGAAAAACTTTATCTCCTTCATTAAACTCCAAATCGCGCCTCCTATTATCTACGTAGCTTTTCTATCGATCTTGCGCTGCCTTAAGTCTGTCTCGAATAAGTTGTATTTTTGCCTTCGCATCTTCGATAAGCTCTACTTGTTCGATTTGTCTCTCGCTAACCTCATCCCAAAAGAGTGGTGTTCGACCCTTTCGGCCATACAGAGCTTCGTACGGGGGCATTCCAATGCTTGAATGATAACTGTTGTTATAAGCGAACTCTACCAAAGTCACGTACTTATCCCAGCTACCTCCCAAATTCAACACCACTGCATGTAGCATGTCTTCTAGTGTCTGTATAGTTCTCTCTGACTGTCCATCAGTCTGTGGATGAAACGAGGTACTGAATAGTAATTTTGTACCTAGCGCTTTCTACAGACTAGGCCAAAAACGGGAAGTGAATCTTGGATCACGGTCAGATATGATTGACACTGGTACTCCGTGCAATCTCACGATCTCATCGACATATAACTTGGCAAGTTTCTCTAAAGATTCGTTGGTATGCACTGGAAGGAAATGTGTCGATTTCGTCAGACGATCGACAATGACCCAAATTGAGTCATGACCCTTTTGGGTTCGAGGTAAACCAGAAACAAAATCCATTGTGACGTTTTCCCATTTCCACTCAGGAATAGATAGTGGTTGAAGCATGCCGGCTGGTTTTTGGTGTTCCGCTTTAATCTGTTGGCATGATAAGCACTTTGATACAAATTCAGCAATGTCCCGTTTCATACCTGGCCACCAATAATGCTCCCGAAGTGTTCTGTACATTTTGGTACTACCAGGATGCATAACATATGCTGAAGAATGGGCTTTCTCAAGAATAGCTCTACGAACTTCAAGTTCTGATGGAACACAAACACGATTTTTAAAAGTAAGAAGTCCATCATCCCGAATTTGAAATTCTGTTTCTTTTCCTTAATTTAGCTTCGCCATCTTCTGTTGTAAATGAACATCGTGTGATTGTCTTTCTTGAATTTGCTCGAACAAGGTAGGTCTAACCTTGAATTTGGCGATTAAGGCAGAATCATTAGACTTTTCACAACCAAGCGAAATGTGTAAAGATTTAAATTGCTCCAACATAGGAAGATAAAAAGATTGAATCGAAGCAAGTGACGTAGAAGACTTTCTACTCAGAGCATCTGCAACAACGTTCGCCTTGCCAGGATGATAATCGATGACTAAGTCATAGTCACTAATCAACTCCATCCATCGCCTTTGCCTGAGGTTGAGCTCCTTTTGCGTGGTGATATACTTTAAGCTCTTGTGATCAGTGAAAACCCGACAAGTTGCACCATACAGATAGTGCCTCAAGATCTTCAATGCAAAGACGATTGCAGCCAACTCTAAATCATGTGTAGGATAATTTTCTTCGTTCTTCTTCAATTGCCTTGAAGCGTAGGCAATAACCTTTCCTTCTTGCATGAGAACGCATCCTAATCCTTGTCTCGAAGCGTCGCTATAAATGGTAAATTCTCCAATCGCTGGGTCTGGCAAAGCAAGAATAGGAGCTGAAACGAGTCGTCTTTTCAATTCTTGAAATGCTTCCTTGCATTCTTCACTCCATTCAAATTTTACCCCTTTTCGAGTCAATTTAGTCAAAGATGAAGCCAATAACGAAAAGTCTTTGACAAACCGTCGATAATATCCAGCTAATCCCAGAAAACTACGAATCTCTGTCACGTTCTTTGGACGCTCCCAATCTAGTATAGCTTGAATCTTCACTGGATCGACGTATATTCCTTCTTTAGAAATGTGATGACCCAAAAAGCTTATCTCGCGAAGCCAAAATTCACACTTCGAGAATTTAGCATAAAGCTAATTTTCTCTGAGAATGTTCAGAGCAATTCTTAGATGATGAGAATGCTCGTCGTCCGATTTAGAATAAATAAGAATGTCATCAATGAAGATGATGACAAACTTATCTAAGTACGGCCGAAAGACTCGATTCATAAGATCCATAAAAGCTGCAAGAGCATTTGTGAGTCCAAAAGGCATAACACAGAATTCAAAATGACCATATCTGGTTCGAAAAGCAGACTTAGGGATATCAGATTCCCTAATCTTGAGTTGGTGATAACCGGATCGCAAATCAATTTTTGAGAACACAGTTGCTCCTTGCAATTGATCAAACAGATCATCGATTCTTGGAAGAGGATATTTGTTCTTGATTGTCACCTTGTTCAATTGACGGTAGTCGACACATAGGCGAAGTGATCCATCTTTCTTCTTGACAAAAAGAACTGGATCACCCTATGGAGATGTGCTAGGTCGTATGAAACCCTTCTCCAATAATTCCCCAAGTTGTGTCTGGAGTTCCTTAAGCTCAGCAGGCGACATTCGATATGGAGTAATCGATATAGGTGTGATTCCAGGAAGTACGTCAATGGAAAAATCAATCTCTTGATTCGGAGGTCGTCCTGGTAAGTTTTCGGGTAAGATATCAGGAAATTCATTCACGATCGGGATGTCATCTAGTTTAGTTTCAGAAAGAGAAGTATCGATGACAAATGCCAAGAATGCCTCACAACCCTTACGCATTAATTTATGCGCAGTCAACATTGAAATAAAAAAGAGGGATCTCATTTGAAGTTTACCTTCAAAAACGAGTTCTGAGAATCCTGGTCTATGAAAAATAACAAGCTTCTCGTGGCAATCGAGAATTGCATGATGAGAAGAAAGCCAATCCATGTCAAGAATAACATCAAGATCAATCAAAGGCAATGGTATCAATTCAGCCTCTAAAATGACATCTTTGATCTTCAATGGACAACCAAGGAATACCGAATCACGAATTAGACGCTCTCCAAGAGGAGTATGAACGATGATTCCAGGTGACAAATGAGAGATAGGATAATCTAAGATCGCAGTAAGATCATCCCGGATATAAGACCTATCAGAACCTGGGTCAAATAAAACGTAGACCTGATGGTCTCCCACAAACACATGGCCTAAAGAAGTAATATTAGGTGAGATTGTGATTTAAAAATTCAGAAAGATAGAATTTCTTACGAATATTTTATTCGTAATCAAGTGACATAACAAGGAGGGGTTAGATCTAGTATGTGAAAATACTCAGATTATACATTACCTGTCACAACCTTCGGATCTGAGCGAGCCTCTTCCTGGGAAATATGAAATACTCTAGTTTGCTTCCTTCCTTGCATAGGTGATTGAGTACTAGGGCCGCTTGAGGCATCGGGCACTCTGGTAACTGCAGATCGAGTATCTCTGGGTGTTGAATATGTTAGTTTACCACGAAGCTGACCAGAACCCTGACTGCTCGCTCCCATAAGCTGAGGACAAGAACTTCGCATATGCCCCGGCTGTCGACACTGAAAACATACTTGAGGAGCCTTACAGGGGCCGTCGTGATATTTTAAGCAATTCTGGCACTTGTGATTTTCACCAACCGATCCCGAGACATTGCTGCCGCCTCTACTAAACTGCTCCCGAGGTTAAGGAAAACTAATAGGTACCGAACTTGGTGCGCCACGCGAAGATCCCACACCCCTATACACCTTCGATGCATTTTCTAGAAATGCGCTCCCTTGCCTTTTCTTTTGAGATCGTTCTACAAGCTTATGTCTCGCCTGAACTAAACCTTCTACCCTCAGGGCTTCTTCTACGAGATCGTCAAGACTCTCGTACTTGTCTCCGGATTTGATGCGATCTCGAATATTTAAATTAAGACCATCTTCAAATCTCTTGCACAAGTCTCTCGTCGTATATGACTCAGGAGCGAATTCTCACAATTCCAGAAATTTGCTTTCGTACTCCACGACCGACATATTGCCTTGAAAGAGGTTGAAGAACTCCTTTCTCTTCTGATCCTTGATGTACTGAGAGAAGTATCGATCTTTGAATCATTCCACAAAGATAGCCCACGTAATAGTAATCAAGGATGTCTCTTTTAGATTCTGCCACCATCGTCGTGCATCTGGGCCTAACAGTTTGGTTGCAATGACCACACGATAACATTCTTCAATCATCAAAGTGTCAAAGGTCTCTGTAATCTCCTTTAACCATGCCCCCGCTTTAGAAACATCTCTTGCACCGTCAAATTTCGAAGTCCCCATGTTTTCAACTGCTTTCACCAAATCAGGTATAAAAAGTGCACCTCGAGAAGTAGAACCTCATAAAGCCATTTATGGAGTAAAAATTGGTACATTAGATGTAGGTCGAATCGATTCATTAGCACGAAGAACCTCTTCAGTGACAGTCATAGTTGTATGAGCCGTTGTAGGTGGTGGAACACCATGTATTCGAATGTGATCATAATACATGTGCTCAACCCGCAACTGGGCCCGTGGTTGCTCTACTTGGGAAACTGGCACCCTATGATCAGAATTGATAGGGTCCATAACCATCGGAGGAACGACATGATCAGAAGAAACATGTCCTCGAGGTCCATGAGGAACAGAAGAGAGTAGAGGACTCGGAGGATCACGAGGAGCGTGTCCTCGACCTCGACCTCGACGACGAACTGGAGGTGCCATAATGACTGAAAGGAAGAAAGGAAAAAAATGCAAGGTCAACGTCAAGGCAATACGATACCTTAGGATGACATAGAAACAAAGTTGGACCCATTGGCTCGACTCAAAAAGAATGAGAATCATAAAACCAGGCTCTGATACCAAGAAAGTTGTCACGCCCCGACCCAGACAGAACGCGACAACCGCCACGTTAACCATAAATTTTGCATAATGGGTGCACTCCACTCCACAAAGTTTATAGAAAACATAAGGCTTGCTATCAAGTACCTGTAGAATTGAACAACTGATAACAACGGGTACAACCCGAGGACATCATCTCATAAAGTTTCAACAAGGATTTACAAAGGTACAAAATACAACGGTGTAACTTAGTTTAAAGAAAATATACATGAACGATATAACATCGCGAAGGTACAAAAAGAACATCAAGAGGGTCACCAAATATAAACTATACAATCTCGCCAATGAATCCGTCAATTTACATAAAAGAGGAAGTACCCAAAACACGGATTGGATGACGAGCAAACGATAGGCAAACCTCCAACCAAAACGATATCAACATCCTGAAAAGGAAAGAATGATGGGGGTGAGCAAAACCACTAGCTCAGTGAGGTGATAAGCCGGTCACCCTGACCCTTATACGAAGCATGTATTCCCACTCACAGTTCATAATATAAAATCCAACATTTCGTCTCACAATAACTATTTCTCACACAGTGTACATATTAATGAAAATAAAAATCTTAGTGCACATTAACGAATAACACAATTAGTTCAAATAACATGTTATCACATAAATGACGCGTGGGTAGTCAATATCCTCCTCGAACTAAGCTCTCCGTCGAGAGACAGTCCAAGCCCGTCACCGTTACTCTAGATAAAATGCACATTAATATTCTTTCTCAACACGCCAAGTGCTAAAGTTCACAATTCAATATCGACGGGAATACTTGAAATGATCAAACATATAAACATATATGACATGCATGTCCCACACCGGTGACGTTGACTGAGCCTATAATAGAATGATCCATCTAACGATCACCCTCCAGAGTATCAGTATTTGGCAAATGGACAGGTACCCCGTTAGATCTAACTCACCCGGGTTTGCCAATCCCGGGCAACTTGGTTGTCACTCTAACTCACCCGAACCGTGACAATTCGGGCTACTTAATCAATGTCGCTCCAACTCACCTGAACCGTGACCAATTCGGGCTACTTAACCTTGGTACCAGACATACATATGTATGTGCATCATAAGATGAATAACGACTCAAGTTAGAGTCTTAATTGGCACACAAGAATAACCAGAAATCAATTCTCAGATAATTCACAATAAATCCTATCAGATATCGAGCTGGCAAGACTCTTCAACATAAGTTAAAATCAATAATACTCATAAAATGACTAACATGACTCTAGCCAGAGCAATCGAGCCAATCAGGCTCTTTACCACATAACACAATACCAAATAATTTTCTTATCAATTAACTAAAACTAAAATAAATGCACATTTATCGAGGGTCCACACTTCCCACAAGAGAAGGCGTTCCCGAATTATCAACTCACAAGGAAGTGATTAACTCTCTCTGGAATCTGAAGTCGGTCCCTTGCCCTTTGTCGATGGTTCTTTACCTAGAAAGGAGATGAGCAATTAAAGACAAATTAAATATAACTAACTATTAGCGGTAACATCCCTTTCATTGCTAAAAACAAATCCTAATCAAGTTCGAACGAGTCGATATTAAATAAAAATGGTATGTAACTCCTTAACATCAGTTACCAATCCCACATAACCCGTTTCAATACATTAACTAAACAAAATGATAGAAAATAAGTTTGAATTCGACATAAAAATTCTGAAATTTTCCAGCTAGCGGCAGTTTACGAGAAAAATCATAACTAATTGTACAATAATCGGATTGAGGCGTTTCAAGTGGCTACGGAAAGCTAACGAGTTCAGCTACATACAGAAATTAAGTTTGCAAACTTTCGAGGGCAATAGCTATGTCAAAATCAGTTCGAACAGTCTGCAAATTACCCACATACCAAAAAGAAAAACCCCACAAAATTACAAAATCATGGAAGAAGGAAGCTTAATTCACACACCACTTACCTCAAAACCACTTAGAAACCACCTAGGATGAGGGTTGTAAGGGAGAATTTGATCAACAAGGGTTTCTCCTCTTCACTCTCTTCTTTCCCCTCTTTTGCTTTTCTTCTCCCGTTCTTCTCTCTTTTTTTTTTAACTTTAGCCTTAATAATTATATATCAGACCATTTAAGTGGGCTGAAACTTTGGGCAACAAAATAAATAAATAAATAAGTTTGGGCTTTCTAAAAATAATCTAGTTGGGCTAAGATAAGGCTGGCCTTTTGGGCCATATAAATAAATAAATAGGTTTTGGGTTTTCTAAAATAAATTTAGTTGGGCTAAGTTAGGGCTAGCCTTTTGGGCCATAAAAATAAATAAAGAGGTTTGGGCTTTCTAAAATAAATCTAGTTGAGCTAAGATATTATATGTTCTGTTTCCAGTCAACATAATTAGTGCCTGTAAGTTTGTGCTCTTTAAGTATAACAGAAAGTGAGTTGAGTGCCATTTGAAAATCCTGAGAATCATAAACAATTAAACAGATCAAACATTTCGAATTTATCAATTTATATTGAATCCCTCAAAATAATATAAAATAAAATTCACTAACATCTCAAGCACCGTGAATTTGCATGCCACGTTAGGGTGGACGTATACAAACCCGAACATTTACAAGTGAAGGTTTTACTCATTAATTTCATTTGTCAACCTAACTTTATGACAAAATAATTAATAGTCGGTTCCTTTTTAGTCATGCAAATAACAGCAGTGAATCCGTTAGGGAGGATACTTATTATTTACACCTAAGTGTATACCATTATTTGATTCCAAGTCCGCTGCCCAAGCTTATGTGCCTTCAGTTGGTGAAATCCACACGCGCTCGGATAACTTTCTACAATCATCATAAAGAAGTTTTACCAGTGATCCGTGAATAAACTCATCCGTTAGAGATGAAGGCTCTATTGCCAATGCGCAAGTTTACTCACATCAGTTACAAACCAATAATGGAGGCCACGGGAATTAATTACCAATCCCCTCTCCCACTTAGTTATTTAACACCGAGGGTTTTCAATATGCATATAATATTTAAAATAAAATATACAGCCTAACATGCTTCTATTTTAAGTAATTTAAAAAATAAATCACATAGAACATGCCACATATATAACAATTAATTGTCAAATTAAAATAATTAAATCAATTATATATATATATTATGAATTAATGCATAAAAAAAATTGGATCAAACAAAAAAGGCCCAGCCGACCCAATTAATCCACATTAATACCAGCAAGAAAAAACTAACCCATTGAGAAATGTAGGCCCAAATAGGCAATATGGCCCATTGCCTGCCCCATTTTTTCCGCCAGCCCATGTCCTCGCCCATGCTGGAAGCTCAGCCAAACAAATCGCACAGCTGCAAGTATTTCAACCCTTTCACGCAGTCAAAGAAACATCACGCAAGGTAGTCTTGCCGGCAACATCACCAGCCTACCTTCTGCGCTCGTTACCACATACTGGTGTAGACCCGACGCCCATATAAAGCTGCTGCATGTTTCCTGTGTCCTTTTTTGGCACGACCATCCACCACCAGACGCTTCCCTATCGTTCCGGCAACAGCTGTTGACATGTCGAATCTGCCTGGGTTTCTGAAGTCGCGTGTCGCCCAATGCCACGAATGGAACCTTGGATTGACGTGCCCCAGAACTACCATCAGACTCGACCGGTCGATGCCCAGATGCACTGGAAGTTCCTGAGACCCGATCGGCCATGAGGGAAGACACGCATGGAAACTGTAGCCAGCAGTGCCAATCGTCGTCTCCCAGCCTTCACCTGTTGGCGCCCGTACCGCCTGGAAACTCACGCCACTGCCTGGTCGCAGAAGGTCTCGACTGAAACCTAGGAGAGACTCTCCCAGAACTGCTTAGAATTGATCGAACTCGATCAAGTCATTACAACACTCGCTCCGGAATCCATGGAGAGCCCGCTCGGAAACACCCTGAGGACGCGTCCAGAACCCCAGTCCACTCGCCAGAAACCACGCACTTTCTTCCGTCAACAGTATCGTCCTTCCCAGCAAGTTGATATGAGTTCGCATGGCGCTGCCTCCGATAGTCAGCATCGTCCAATTTGCCTCTCCCTTTGTATCAGCGCGCTTGTTCAGCAATGCGTCAGTGTTCACGATGTTGAAAGTAATTTGTAATGATGGTCCAACTCAATTGAAGACATACGAGGAGGCAGTCAAGTAGAAGAATCAAGAAGGTTGATAGATGAATGTACACATTAAATTCATGCATTAAATCTCATGTCATGTAATGGCTATAAATTGATGTATTCTACCATGAAATGAACAAGCATAAAATTAGCTACGCAAATATCAGATTGCAAGATATCTATTCTACACCTAAATATATCCATACCCCAACATATTTTTGGTATCAGAGCCAATTATATATCTGTTCTTCCTTCAAATATTCAAGCATGGCGAGCAGCAGCGATCTCGCATTCACATACTCTCAACAAGGTGTTCCGATTTTTGCGGGACAAGACTATGAGCTATGGAGCGTCCTGATGAAGACGTTATTCATATCTCATGAATTATGGGATATTATTAACGATGGATTCAAAATTCTCACTGCTGCGGAGGAGGCAATCTTGACAGCAGCATTAAAGAGAGAGTATAAGGAGAACAAGACGAAAGATGCAAAAGCTTTGTCCTTCTTGCATCAAGGGATAAGTCGATCAATTCTTCCGCGCATTACAAGTGCAAAATCATCAAAAGAAGCTTGGGAGACTCTGAAAAATCAGTTCGGAGGCTATGAGAAAGTCATCTCAATCAAACTACAAAATTCGTGGCGAGATTTCGATAACTTGATGATGAAAGAAAATGAAGGCATTCAAGAATTTTTGTCTAAAGTATCTACTGTTGTCAACCAGATTAGGGGCTACGGTGATACTTTAGATGAGAAAAAGATCATTGAAAAAGTGCTACGATGTTTGCCGGCGAAGTTCGAACACGTAATGGCAGCAATAGAGGAATCAAAGGATCTATCCAAGCTAACGTTGAATGAACTAATGGGTTCATTAGAAGCCCATGAAAAGAGGATGAACAGGTTCTCAAATCAAAGCATGGAGAAAGCTTTTCAAGGGAAGGTGAATATTTCAGAATCTTCAAAGGATGGTGCATCTTCTGACAGAAACAAAACGTCTACACAACTTGGTAGAGGAAGAGGCCATGGCAGAGTCAACAATACCTTCCGAGGCCGAGGTCGAGGTCGAGGAAGAAGCCAAGGACGAGGAGATTCCAGCAGCTCGAGATACAATAACAATGATCAAGATTCTTATTGCCGTATTTGTCGAAGAAATGGGCACGACACCGAAAGTTGCTGGAGCAAATACAAGAAATGCAAAAATCCAAATCACTCTCAAAAGGATTGTTGGTATCAAACTGATGGTGGATCAAAGGAGGCAAACTTTACTGAAAAGGAAGATGAACAGGTATTCTACTCTTGCCTAAATTCTCAACAACCTCTTTAGAATGTTTGGTATGTCGACAGTGGTTGCAGCAATCATATGTCCGGAAACAAGAAAATATTTGTGGATTTGGATGAATCGTATTCATCAGAGGTGAAGCTTGGTGATGGAAAAGCTCTCAAGATCAACGGCAAAGGCTCCATTGCCGTTCGAACCAAGGAGGGGAATACAAGCATGATCAAGGATGTATTCTTTGTGCCTCATTTGACTCAAAATTTGTTGAGTGTTGGTCAGCTTATGCAAAAAGGCTACCAAGTGGTTTTCAATAATGATCTTTGCATCATTATTGACACACAAAAGAATCTTACGATGGCGAAAGTAAAGATGAGCATGAATAAGGTCTTTCCTCTCAACTTGCCATATTCGGAGAAACTTGTGCTCCAAAGCACAACTGAAGAAGAACACAAGTTATGGCATCTAAGGTATGGACATTTGAGTTTCAAAGGATTAAAATTGTTGCGAAGCAAAAATATGGTGCAGGGTCTTCCTAACATTGAGGAGAAATATGGCCCTTGTGAAGGATGCATTTACGGCAAAATGCATCGTCTTCCTTTCCCAAAAACATCCTATAGAGCTAAAGATGCTCTTGAGCTTGTGCATGCCGACATTTGTGGCCCGACGCAGACAGCTTCACTTAATGAAAACAGGTACTTCTTTTGTTCGTTGATGACTACACAAGGATGATGTGGGTGTATATTCTCAAGCAAAAATCTGAAGCATTTGCCAAGTTCATGGAATTCAAAACTTTTGTGGAGAATCAAAGTAGCAAAACGATCAAGTGTCTCCGTACTGATCGAGGTGGCGAATTCATTGGAAACGCCTTCATGAATTATTGCAAAACCAAAGGAATTCAAAGGCAACTAACAGTTCGATACAGCCCACAGCAAAATGGAGTTGCGGAGCGGAAAAATAGAACGATTGTTGAAATGGCTCGAAGCATGATGACAGGCAAAGGTCTTCCGAAATCTTTTTGGGCTGAGGCTGTAAATGCAGCCGTGTACATCCTCAATAAATCTCCTACGAAGGCAGTTCCAAACATGACTCCGTATGAAGCATGGCATCGGAGGAAACCTCAGGTACATCATTTCAAAGTATTTGGTTGCATTGCTTATTCTCATATTCCTTCACAGCAAAGAGAAAAGTTTGATGAAAAAGGAGAAAAGCTTATATTTGTTGGGTATAGTGACGAGTCGAAAGGCTATCGTCTACTTAATCCAAAGACCAACAAATTTATTACTTCACGTGATGTTATTTTTGATGAAATGGGTTATTGGAATTGGGAGAATGAAAATCAGAGAGGAAAAGCAATTATCATGCCTACTTCATCAAAGGAGAATGATGATCCTAGCTCAAGTGGAACTTGCAGCAGCCCATGTACTCCTGGTCCAAGTTCACGTGGAGAGTTTCATGCCGACTCCGAAAGTCCGATTTCGAAATTTCGAAGCTTGGCTGATATCTATGATGCTTGTAATGTGGCACTATTCTCTTGTGAACCACAATCCTATGTTGAAGCAGCAAAAGAAACATGTTGGCAGGAAGCAATGGATGATGAGATTGCAAGCATTCAAAAAAACCAAACTTGGGAACTTGTGGATCCACCTAATGGGAAAAATGTGATTGGAGTGAAATGGATCTACAAGACAAAATTTAAAGAAGATGGTTCGATTCTCAAGCACAAAGCCCGTTTGGTAGCGAAAGGATATTCTCAGCAGCCCGGTATTGATTTCATGGAGACGTTTGCACCAGTGGCTCGAATGGAAATGATTCGGATCGTTCTAGCTATTGCTGCACAGTTGGAGCTACCAATCTATCAATTGGATGTAAAGTCAGCATTTCTTAATGGTGACTTAAAGGATGAAGTCTACGTACAACAACCTGAAGGTTACGTTGTTAAAGGAGAAGAAAAGAAAGTTTGCAGATTGAAGAAAGCTTTATATGGCTTGAAGCAAGCCCCCAAAGCTTGGAATAGCAAGATTGATGGCTATTTCCAGAAAATCGGATTTGTTCGAAGCATTAACGAGGATTCATTATATGTGAAGAAGGAAGGAAATAATTTTCTCATTGTTTGCTTATATGTAGATGATTTGATCTACATGGGCAGTGATCGTGTGATGGTGGAAAATTTTAAAGAAGCTATGATGAAAGAGTATGAGATGACTGACTTGGGTCTCATGAAATATTTTCTCGGGATTCAAGTTCGTCAAACAAAGGGTAAGATTTTCATTTCTCAAGAGAAGTATCTTGATGGTGTCTTGAAAAAATTCAATATGAGTAGTTGCAAGCCTATTGCAACTCCATTGGCATCAAATGAAAAATTGCAGCTGGATGATGGAGCAGAAAAGGTTGATGAGAGATTGTACAGGAGCTTAGTAGGTTCTTTAATTTACTTGACAAACACAAGGCCGAATATTGTCTATCCAGTAAGTTTGATCTCAAGGTTCATGCATAATCCAAGCAAATTACACCTTGCTGCAGCAAAAAGAATCATGCGGTATCTTCAAGGAACAAGAAATTTTGGCATCAACTATGTCAAGGAAATGGATGATAAGCTTGTTGGTTTCACCGACAGTGATTGGGCAGGTTCGATTGATGATCGTAAGAGCACATCAGGATATATATTTTGTTTGGGGTCTAAGATAATTTCTTGGGCATCTAAGAAGCAGAAGACCGTTTCGCTCTCGTCGGCGGAAGCGGAGTATAATGCAGCGTGTGATGCAGCTTGTGAAGCTTTATGGTTGAGGAGAGTGTTTGCTGATATTCAGCAAGTTCAAGGCACTCCAACAACTATTTTTTGCGACAATATGTCGACTATTGCAATGACAAAGAATCCAGTTTTCCATGCAAGGTCTAAGCATATCGAATTGCGGCATCACTTCATAAGAGATCTCGTAATTGAGCAAGAAATTCAATTGGAGTTCGTGAACACTAAGGAGCAACTTGCAGATGGGTTTACGAAAGCATTTACGTCAGAGAAGCTTGAGCAATTCAGAGGACATGTTAACATTACAAATTAAGAGAGGGTGTTGAAAGTAATTTGTAATGATGGTCCAACTCAATTGAAGACATACGAGGAGGCAGTCAAGTAGAAGAATCAAGAAGGTTGATAGATGAATGTACACATTAAATTCATGCATTAAATCTCATGTCATGTAATGGTTATAAATTGATGTATTCTACCATGAAATGAACAAGCAGAAAATTAGCTACGCAAATATCAGATTGCAAGATATCTATTCTGCACCTAAATATATCCATACCCCAACACACGATTCCATCAGTCTGCTCGCCATTATCATTAGCCCAACAGCTATCAGGCCTTCAGCCCATCGCGATCGTACGACAATGTCCAGCCTTCGCCAAGGCCTTTCTCGTGCAGTCGAGTGTGTGTGTGTTGTCCACGTATATCACAAAATAGTAATATCCAGCAAATAATACACATAGGGTTTCATGGATAATTCAAAATTATACAAACTCTAAAATCATGCTTTCATTGGATCGTTGGCTCAGCGTGATCCATTAGGAAACCAAGGAAACAATTTCAGCGGAAGCAAAATAAAAGTTTACCTTTTTTCAGGGTTGATATAGAGGATGATCAGTAGTGAACCACCTCTTGATCTTCTGCTGTATGACCCAAAGTCAATCCTGATGTTGTGTGGGCAACAATCTGCAGGATTCTCTTAATCTGCTTCTCTCCTTTTCTCATATAAAAAATGGCGCAGATTGTAGGTTTCCAAAAGCTGAGATGACTTATATATTGGGCTACAGAAGGGACCAAGAGGAGATATTGGATTGGGCCTCAATTGGATTTAATTAACCAAGATTAGCCCAAAGCTTATAATTAAATCTAATAATAATAATATAGTCCACTAAAATATTATTACTGCACAACCCATCCAATCCCAAAATTATGTTTTGGGCTCCTTCTTATTATGAGCCCGACAGTCTCTCCATGTTTAAGATATACAATGTCCATTAATTAATTAAGTTAGTGACAACTCCATTAATTAATATCTCATCCGAGAGTAGTACCACTCAACCTTATTATCATGCTGGAATTAATCCACTTGCAAGATTTACATGATAAACCTTATGAGCTCTTCAAGGGGACATCATCAACCTATAATGGACATGGATTTGTTTTACAATCAACAGCACACCATAGAGACAATATTATTTCCCAACTCACTGTGTCTATTGATTTAATATATAAATCTCACCCATTGAAGAATCAAAGAAATAAATAATGTCTTACGTGTCGAGGTTATTATATAGGGATTAAGAGCACAAACATCTATAATAACAGAGATCAAGTTCTTCTATATAGACAGTACAAGTCGAACGATCTCAAGCGGTCCTGCTCAATACACACAAGGTGCACTAATATGATTCCATTGTCAAGACAATCTAATACCAAATCACACTACAAGCATCCCGATAGATAGTCCCCATCTATCTCGGTTGTGAGCATCTGTTTATACTTTATAAGGAAATCGCTAATATGATCTTTCTCGTGTTGTCGCAAAACATATTATCTACAGTATAAAGTAAATGGACTTTTACACAAACATATAAATAAACAATTTATAATATGCAAAAATGTTTGATCATATGATTCTCATTTCAAATAAAATTATTAAAACATTATTCAATACATAAGCAAGGTTTTTAGTATACAAATCTAACAGCTAGATCGAAGGGCATGTCTGTTCTAATGAATACCAAAATGGCTGAGGGCGCTTCCGTAAGGGAGCATGTCCTTAGGATGATGGGTCAACTCAATGAGTTGGAAGTTCTTGGAGCTGAAATCGATGGGGAAACCCAGGTCGATATCATACTCCAAAGCTTGCCTAGGAGTTTTGAGCAATTTCGCCTGAACTATGGTATGAACAAATATTTGCACACGTTGGCGAAACTTCTGACAGAACTTGTGGCGGTGGAAGAACTGTTTCGTAGAGCTCCTCAGGTTCATGTTGTTGAAAATGCTACTCATCCTATGCCGAATGGCGGTAAGAATAAGAAGAAGCAAGGAAATTCAGCACCGGTGAACCAAGTGAAAGCAAAGACTGGTGCGGTCAAGATGCCTAAAGGCAAGTGCTTCAAATGCAAGCAGTCGGGACACTACAAGGCTGACTGCCCTCTTTTGAAGGGGAACGGGAATGGTAAGTCTTTTATACTTGTTGTTGAATCGTGTTTAGTGGCTGTATCTGCTACACTTGGTGTGTAGATATGGGAGCCACTGACCATGTCTGTAATTATTTTCAGGGGTTCCATCAAACCCAACAGCTTAGTGATGGGGAGATTACCATACTCATGGGAATGCTACAAGAGTAGCAGCAGTTGCAGTGGGAGACGTTTGTTTATTTTTCAATAAGAATAAAACTCTTGTTTTGAGGAATTATCTTTATGACCTCATTTTAGAAAGAATTTAATTTCGGTTTCTAAATTGTTTATGGATGGATATTCTGTTTCTTTTAATGACAAGGTTGTTATAAGGAAGATAGAATTGTTATCTTTGATGGTGCTTTGATAGATAATTTATATACTCTTAATCCAATTTCTCCCACGATGCAACAAATTGAAACGAATGATACATCTACTAATAAGAGAAAAGAACATTCTAAAATGAACCAAACATATCTTTGGCATCTAAGACTAGGTCATGTTAACTTAAGTAGAATTCAAAGGTTGATAGCTGATGGACCTCTGAGTTCATTAGTAGTGGAGAATTATCCCACTTGCGAATCCTGCTTGGAAGGAAAAATGACCAAAAGGCCTTTTAAGGCAAATGGGTATAGAGCCAATGATCTATTGGAATTGGTTCATTCTGATTTATGTGGTCCTATGTCTGTCCAGGCTAGAGGTGGTTATGAATACTTCGTCACTTTCATTGACGATTATTCTAGATACAAATATATTTATTTGATACGCCGCAAGTCTGAGTGCTTTGATAAATTCAAAGAGTACAAGGCTGATGTGGAAAAACAACTTGAAAAATATATCAAGACACTACGATCTGATCGTGGTGGCGAATACCTCTTGGGAGAGTTTAAGAATTATTTATCAGAGAATGAGATTGAATCCCAATTATCTGCATCGGGCACACCCCAGCAGAATGGTGTAGCTGAAAGAGTAATAGGACTATTATGGAAATGGTAAGATCAATGATGAGTTATTATGAATTACCAAGTTCATTTTGGGGATATGCCTTAGAAACAGCGGCTTACATTCTTAACTTAGTACCTTCTAAATCAGTAACTTCCACACCCATTGAATTGTGGACTAAGCGAAAGCCTAGTCTGAAATACTTTCGGATTTGGGGTGCTCCGACACATGTGTTGAAGATGGATACTGATAAGTTAGAGTCACGTACTGAAGTATGTCTATTTGTAGGATATCCTAAAGGAACGAAGGGTGGTTTATTTTATAATCCAAAGGACCAAAAGGTGATCGTTAGCACGAAAACCAGATTTTTGGAAGAGGATTATGTAATGAACCACAAATCCATGAGTAAGATTATTCTAGATGAAGTAAGAGAGGAAACACAAAACATAATACCAACTGTGCAAGAATATAAATCACAGGACACTACACCGCGTGTCACACCTGATACACAATTGCTTGTGGAGCCTCGTCGTAGTGGGAGGGTTGTAAGACAACCGGATAGATTCATAGGATTGGAAAAATCTTCTGACTTGGTCCCTGGTGAACATGAACAACGAGGCACTGCAAGATAAAGATGCTCCATTATGGCAAAACGCAATGAATTCTGAGATAGAATCCATATATTCTAATCAAGTCTGGGAGCTTGTAGAACCGTCCGATGGTGTAAAAGCTATTGGATGCAAGTGAATCTATAAAAGAAAAGGAGGATCTGACGGTAAAGTGGAAACCTTTAAAGCAACGCTTGTGGCTAAAGGATATACTCAGAAAGAAGAAATCGATTATGAGGAAACCTTCTCGCCTGTGGCCATTCTTAAGTCAATCCGGATTCTTTTGTCTATTGCTGCTCATATGGATTATGAGGTATGGCAGATGGATGTCAAGACAGCTATTCTGAATTGAAGTCTAGAGAAAAACATTTATATGAAGAAACCAGAGGGATTTATTGCAAATGGCGAAGAGCATCTTGTATGTAAGCTTAAAAGGTCCATTTATAGATTGAAACAAGCTTCAAGATCATGGACATCCATTTTGATGAAGTAATCCAGTCATATGGATTCCAAGAAAGGTTTTCTACCTTTTAGACATGGAATACCTCTACCTAAGGAAATGTGTCCAAGACACAACAGGAAATAGAGGCAATGAAGCTGGTCCCTTATGCTTCGGCAGCAGGAAGCCTCATGTATGCTATGCTATGTACGAGACTGGATATCTGTTATGCCGTAGGCATGGTTAGTAGGTATCAAAGTAATCCAGGACAAGGGCATTGGACTGCGGTAAAGCATATTTTGAAGTACTTGCGAAGGACTCGTGATTATGTGCTTGTTTACCGGGCAGATACTTTGTTACCTTTGGGTTATACTGGTTTGGATTTCTAGTTAGATAGGGATGCTAGTAAATCCACCTCGTGTTATGTGTATACTCTTGGAGGAGGAGCCATAATATGGAGAAGTGTAAAGCAGAAATGCGTTGCGGACTCCACCATGGAAGCTGAATATGTAGCATCCTCTGAGGCAGATAAAGAAGCAGTGTGGCTCAGGAACTTCTTGATGGACTTAGATGTGATTCTTGGTTTGCCCAAAGCAATCACAATTTATTGTGATAATAGTGGTGCCGTAGCAAACTCGAAGGAACCATGATCCCATAAGGCGAGTAAACACATTGAGCGCAAGTACCACCTGATACGAGACATCGTTAGAAGAGGGGAAGTCGTTGTCGCTAAGATTGCATCTGAGGATAACCTTGTCGATCCTTTTACTAAGAGCCTTCCAGCGAAAGCGTTCGATGGGCATGTAGAAGGAATGGAGATTAGATGCGTGTCAGCGGATATGGCAGCGTAGTCTTTTAGTATAAGTGGGAGATTGTTAGATTTGTATACTAAAAGCCTTGCTTTTGTATTGAACAATGTTTTAACAATTTTATTTGAAATGAGAATCATATGATCAAATGTTTTGCATATTATAAATTGTTTATTTATATGTTTGTGCAAAGTCCATTTACTTTATATTGTAGATAATATGTTGTGCGACAACACGCGAAAGATTATATTATCGGCTTCTTTATAAAGTATAAATAGATACTCACAACCGAGATAGACGGGGACTATGTATCGGGATGGATGTAGTGTGATTTGATATTAGTTTGTCTTGACTATAGAATCACATTAGTGCGCTTAGTGTGTATTGAGTAGGACTGCTTGAGATCGTTCGACTTGTACTGTCTATATAGGAGAACTTGATCTTGCAAGTTCGACTTGTACTGCTTGAGATCGTCCGACATAGGTTGATGATGTCCCCTTGAGGAACTCATAAGGTTTTTCATGTAAATCTTGCAAGTGGATTAATTCCGGCATGATAATAAGGTTGAGTGGTACTACTCTCGGAAAAGATATTAATTAATTTGAGTTGTCAGTAACTTAATTAATTAATGGACATTGTATATCTTAAACATGGGGAGACTATCGGGCTCATAATAAGAAGAAGCCCAAAACATAATTTTGGGATTGGATGGGTAGTGCAGTAATAATATTTTAGTGGATTATAATGTTATTATTGGATTTAGTAATAAGCTTTGGGCTAAGCTTGGTTAATTAAATCTAATTGAGGCCCAATCCAATTTTTCCTCCTGGTCCCTGTTGTAGCCCAATATATAAGTCACCTCAGCTTCTATAAACCTACACTCTGCGCCGTTTTTGACGTGAGAAAATAATAGAAGCAAATTGAGAGATTCTGGAGATTGTTGCCCACACAACACCAGAATTGACTTTGGGTCATACCGCAGAAGATCAAGAGGTGGTTCACCATTGATCATCCTTTACATTAACCTGAAGAAAGGTAAACTTTTATTTTGCTTCCATTGTAATTGTTTACTTGAGTTCCTAATGGATCACGCTGAACCAAACGATCCAATCGCCAACAGCTGCATTGTAGCCGCATCAGCAGGCTCAAAGGGTTTTTATGGCAGGCGTGTTAGGTAACATCTATCTTAGAAGGTTATTTATTGATATTTAGGGACCAACAAATTAGCATTGGAGTATTCAAGACACTTGCATAATAAATTAGATCTACTATTGTTCATGGATATCATTGACCCTAAGGTTGTTTAATGCACATTAGTCTTGATATTTTTTATGCATTTGTTATTTCATGTTTACAATATCCAAATTATAACTTATAAATGGGTCCATTTGCATAATTTATTCTTTCCATTGAATCATCATGTCCATATATAGTAGAATATGGCTAATGCAATATAATCTATTTATCTTCTTTAACGATGACAATGGGAGAACACAGATTATCGACTTGTTTAATCATGCAAGCATAGTTCTTGAATCAATTTTTCTCTTCTTTTTGAGTGTTTGCAAATTAGAAGTGGTGCAGTTGTTGAGACTCTTGATAACAAACATATATTTCTCTCTTGTTTTCTTATTTCATTAGGATTAATTTATATTGTAACTGGTAAGGCTGTTACATGGTAGAATCTCGTTCAGCTATGTATAAAATAAATATTATATTTAATTAAAATTGAGTT
This sequence comes from Pogostemon cablin, assembly GCA_023678885.1. Lineage (NCBI taxonomy): Eukaryota > Viridiplantae > Streptophyta > Magnoliopsida > Lamiales > Lamiaceae > Pogostemon > Pogostemon cablin. The sequence goes on from CM042988.1 coordinate 14,441,678, forward strand.
GTTCTCAACAAACTATTTACCAGAACTACATGTAAGAGTAAAATGAAGAAGAAAACAGAAAGGCTCAAAAGGACTAACCCACCTTAGGATCTTGCTGAGACACATCCAGAATTGATTATAAAGGTTACCTCTATAACATGTATACTATTTTTTTTATTTTTTTGTTGTTACCTGATTCAAGTTGTGAGTGCTCTCTCTTTTGAATATAGGTACTTGGTGATGCTTTTACTGGAATTACTTATAAGAAATCGATCATTGACTATATCTTATTTAACAGATCAACCCTATTTTGATGAGACTTCTAATAATCAAATGGTTGTGGCTGATGCAAAACTTTGATGATAATGCTACTTTTCGTCACATAGAGATATTTGTTCTTCGGGATCCGGCACAAGAATATCCTAGTGAGGTATCTCTTCATATATACGGTTCCAAAAAATAGGTGTAGTTGGATGAATCTACAGATGCAGTTGTGCTCTGATTTCCTCATTCAAGATTTGAAATTGTAATTGGCTAGTTTTATATTTCTTTCTAATTGTAAATAGGCAAGCTGATAGATAGGTGATTTAATCATAATGATTGATTTTAGACAAGAGTTAGCGGCAGCTTCACCTAGTAGCTAGTTTTTGAGAATGCACTTTTGTGCCTTCAATATACAGTGTATGTTGTACAATTAATTTTTTAATGTAATTTAAAAATTTCAGAATAAATATAAATAATTACAATAATTAAATTATTATTATATTTTGTTTATTAAATAATCAATATAAATATAAAAATTAATAAAATTACTACTATTATTATTTAATAATTTTTATTAAATTAATAAAAAATATTATTATTAAATATTACATAAATACCTAAAATATTAACATATGTGTTACATTATTAATTGATAAAAGTGTTATATGTATTCATAAAAGTGATACAATTATTATGTAATTAATATTACATTATATTTTTAAGTGTTAGCAAAATAAATATTTAATGTTACATTAGATTTACAAGTGTCAACAAAATAATGTACATAATGTTACATTTACATTTAAAGGTGTTAACAAAATTATGTTACATTTAGATGAAAAATGTTACATAAAGAGTATATAACATTTTTAAAAGTGTTAAAATAAAATATTAAAATGGATATGAGGTGTTATCTTAAGTAAAAAAAGTGTAGTATTAGACTTTAGGTAACAAGGGCAACAGCGACACCGAAAAAATGTTACTTATGATCTATAATAACATTTTTCATCATTAAATAACATTTTTATGGTGTTACATAATAAGACTTATTTGTAGTGTCATGATGAAGAAAATGAGCATCATGATGAATGATTATGCATCATGATGATGGAAATGAGCATAGTAATGAGCATTTATGGGAGGCTCATAGTGTTTTTATGGGAGGTGTGTTAGGTAACATCTATCTTAGAAGGTTATTTACTGATATTTAGGGACCAACAAATTAGCATTGGAGTATTCAAGACACTTGCATAATAAATAAGATCTACTATTGTTCATGGATATCATTGACCCTAAGGTTGTTTAATGCACATTAGTCTTGATATTTTTTATGCATTTGTTATTTCATGTTTACAATATCCAAATTATAACTTATAAATGGGTCCATTTGCATAATTTATTCTTTCCATTGAATCATCATGTCCATATATAGTAGAATATGGCTAATGCAATATAATCTATTTATCTTCTTTAACGATGACAATGGGAGAACACAGATTATCGACTTGTTTAATCATGCAAGCATAGTTCTTGAATCAATTTTTCTCTTCTTTTTGAGTGTTTGCAAATTAGAAGTGGTGCAGTTGTTGAGACTCTTGATAACAAACATATATTTCTCTCTTGTTTTCTTATTTCATTAGGATTAATTTATATTGTAACTGGTAAGGCTGTTACATGGTAGAATCTCGTTCAGCTATGTATAAAATAAATATTATATTTAATTAAAATTGAGTTGTTCTCAACAAACTATTTACCAGAACTACATGTAAGAGTAAAATGAAGAAGAAAACAGAAAGGCTCAAAAGGACTAACCCACCTTAGGATCTTGCTGAGACACATCCAGAATTGATTATAAAGGTTACCTCTATAACATGTATACTATTTTTTTTATTTTTTTGTTGTTACCTGATTCAAGTTGTGAGTGCTCTCTCTTTTGAATATAGGTACTTGGTGATGCTTTTACTGGAATTACTTATAAGAAATCGATCATTGACTATAACTTATTTAACAGATCAACCCTATTTTGATGAGACTTCTAATAATCAAATGGTTGTGGCTGATGCAAAACTTTGATGATAATGCTACTTTTCGTCACATAGAGATATTTGTTCTTCGGGATCCGGCACAAGAATATCCTAGTGAGGTATCTCTTCATATATACGGTTCCAAAAAATAGGTGTAGTTGGATGAACCTACAGATGCAGTTGTGCTCTGATTTCCTCATTCAAGATTTGAAATTGTAATTGGCTAGTTTTATATTTCTTTCTAATTGTAAATAGGCAAGCTGATAGATAGGTGATTTAATCATAATGATTGATTTTAGACAAGAGTTAGCGGCAGCTTCACCTAGTAGCTAGTTTTTGAGAATGCACTTTTGTGCCTTCAATATACAGTGTATGTTGTACAATTAATTTTTTAATGTAATTTAAAAATTTCAGAATAAATATAAATAATTACAATAATTAAATTATTATTATATTTTGTTTATTAAATAATCAATATAAATATAAAAATTAATAAAATTACTACTATTATTATTTAATAATTTTTATTAAATTAATAAAAAATATTATTATTAAATATTACATAAATACCTAAAATATTAACATATGTGTTACATTATTAATTGATAAAAGTGTTATATGTATTCATAAAAGTGATACAATTATTATGTAATTAATATTACATTATATTTTTAAGTGTTAGCAAAATAAATATTTAATGTTACATTAGATTTACAAGTGTCAACAAAATAATGTACATAATGTTACATTTACATTTAAAGGTGTTAACAAAATTATGTTACATTTAGATGAAAAATGTTACATAAAGAGTATATAACATTTTTAAAAGTGTTAAAATAAAATATTAAAATGGATATGAGGTGTTATCTTAAGTAAAAAAAGTGTAGTATTAGACTTTAGGTAACAAGGGCAACAGCGACACCGAAAAAATGTTACTTATGATCTATAATAACATTTTTCATCATTAAATAACATTTTTATGGTGTTACATAATAAGACTTATTTGTAGTGTCATGATGAAGAAATGAGCATCATGATGAAGGATTATGCATCATGATGATGGAAATGAGCATAGTAATGAGCATTTATGGGAGGCTCATAGTGTTTTTATGGGAGGTGTGTTAGGTAACATCTATCTTAGAAGGTTATTTACTGATATTTAGGGACCAACAAATTAGCATTGGAGTATTCAAGACACTTGCATAATAAATAAGATCTACTATTGTTCATGGATATCATTGACCCTAAGGTTGTTTAATGCACATTAGTCTTGATATTTTTTATGCATTTGTTATTTCATGTTTACAATATCCAAATTATAACTTATAAATGGGTCCATTTGCATAATTTATTCTTTCCATTGAATCATCATGTCCATATATAGTAGAATATGGCTAATGCAATATAATCTATTTATCTTCTTTAACGATGACAATGGGAGAACACAGATTATCGACTTGTTTAATCATGCAAGCATAGTTCTTGAATCAATTTTTCTCTTCTTTTTGAGTGTTTGCAAATTAGAAGTGGTGCAGTTGTTGAGACTCTTGATAACAAACATATATTTCTCTCTTGTTTTCTTATTTCATTAGGATTAATTTATATTGTAACTGGTAAGGCTGTTACATGGTAGAATCTCGTTCAGCTATGTATAAAATAAATATTATATTTAATTAAAATTGAGTTGTTCTCAACAAACTATTTACCAGAACTACATGTAAGAGTAAAATGAAGAAGAAAACAGAAAGGCTCAAAAGGACTAACCCACCTTAGGATCTTGCTGAGACACATCCAGAATTGATTATAAAGGTTACCTCTATAACATGTATACTATTTTTTTTATTTTTTTGTTGTTACCTGATTCAAGTTGTGAGTGCTCTCTCTTTTGAATATAGGTACTTGGTGATGCTTTTACTGGAATTACTTATAAGAAATCGATCATTGACTATAACTTATTTAACAGATCAACCCTATTTTGATGAGACTTCTAATAATCAAATGGTTGTGGCTGATGCAAAACTTTGATGATAATGCTACTTTTCGTCACATAGAGATATTTGTTCTTCGGGATCCGGCACAAGAATATCCTAGTGAGGTATCTCTTCATATATACGGTTCCAAAAAATAGGTGTAGTTGGATGAATCTACAGATGCAGTTGTGCTCTGATTTTCTCATTCAAGATTTGAAATTGTAATTGGCTAGTTTTATATTTCTTTCTAATTGTAAATAGGCAAGCTGATAGATAGGTGATTTAATCATAATGATTGATTTTAGACAAGAGTTAGCGGCAGCTTCACCAAGTAGCTAGTTTTTGAGAATGCACTTTTGTGCCTTCAATATACAGTGTATGTTGTACAATTAATTTTTTAATGTAATTTAAAAATTTCAGAATAAATATAAATAATTACAATAATTAAATTATTATTATATTTTGTTTATTAAATAATCAATATAAATATAAAAATTAATAAAATTACTACTATTATTATTTAATAATTTTTATTAAATTAATAAAAAATATTATTATTAAATATTACATAAATACCTAAAATATTAACATATGTGTTACATTATTAATTGATAAAAGTGTTATATGTATTCATAAAAGTGATACAATTATTATGTAATTAATATTACATTATATTTTTAAGTGTTAGCAAAATAAATATTTAATGTTACATTAGATTTACAAGTGTCAACAAAATAATGTACATAATGTTACATTTACATTTAAAGGTGTTAACAAAATTATGTTACATTTAGATGAAAAATGTTACATAAAGAGTATATAACATTTTTAAAAGTGTTAAAATAAAATATTAAAATGGATATGAGGTGTTATCTTAAGTAAAAAAAGTGTAGTATTAGACTTTAGGTAACAAGGGCAACAGCGACACCGAAAAAATGTTACTTATGATCTATAATAACATTTTTCATCATTAAATAACATTTTTATGGTGTTACATAATAAGACTTATTTGTAGTGTCATGATGAAGAAAATGAGCATCATGATGAAGGATTATGCATCATGATGATGGAAATGAGCATAGTAATGAGCATTTATGGGAGGCTCATAGTGTTTTTATGGGAGGTGTGTTAGGTAACATCTATCTTAGAAGGTTATTTACTGATATTTAGGGACCAACAAATTAGCATTGGAGTATTCAAGACACTTGCATAATAAATAAGATCTACTATTGTTCATGGATATCATTGACCCTAAGGTTGTTTAATGCACATTAGTCTTGATATTTTTTATGCATTTGTTATTTCATGTTTACAATATCCAAATTATAACTTATAAATGGGTCCATTTGCATAATTTATTCTTTCCATTGAATCATCATGTCCATATATAGTAGAATATGGCTAATGCATTATAGTCTATTTATCTTCTTTAACTATGACAATGGAAGAACACAGATTATCGACTTGTTTAATCATGCAAGCATAGTTCTTGAATCAATTTTTCTCTTCTTTTTGAGTGTTTGCAAATTAGAAGTGGTGCAGGTGTTGAGACTCTTGATAAAAAACATATATTTCTCTCATGTTTTCTTGTTTCATTAGGATTAATTTATATTGTAACTGGTAACACTGTTACATGGTAGAATCTCGTTTAGCTATGTATAAAATAAATATTATATTTAGTTAAAATTGAGTTGTTCTCAACAAACTATTTACCAGAACTACATGTAAGAGTAAAATGAAGAAGGAAACAGAAAGGCTCAAAAGGACTAGCCCACCTTAGGATCTTGCTGAGACACATCCAGAATTGATTATAAAGGTTACCCCTATAACATGTATACTATTTTTTATTAATTTTTTTTGTTGTTACCTGATTCAAGTTGTGAGTGCTCTCTCTTTTGAATATAGATACTTGGTGATGCTTTTACTGGAATTACTTATGAGCAGTATACTGCTAAGGCGGTTGGCGATGGTCTCCAAAGGTTGCTGATACAAAGGCTTTCAATGAACAAGTAAAGAAAGTATACGAATTTTTCTGTGTGATTACAAAATGTTGGAGGTGATACATACTGTACATCATCTTTGCATAGGATTTTATAAGAAATCGATCATTGACTATAACTTATTTAACAGATCAACCCTATTTTGATGATGCTTCTAATAATCAAATGGTTGTGGCTGATGCAAAACTTTGATGATAATACTACTTTTCGTCACATAGAGATATTTGTTCTTCGGGATCCGGCACAAGAAGATCCTAGTGAGGTATCTCTTCATTTATACGGTTCCAAAAAATAGGTGTAGTTGGATGAATCTACAGATGCAGTTGTGCTCGAATTTTCTCATTCAAAATTTGAAATTGTAATTGGCTAGTTTTATATTTCTTTGTATTTGTAAATATGCAAGCTAATAGATAGGTGATTTAATCATAATGATTGATTTTAGACAAGAGTTAGCGGCAGCTTCACCAAGTAGCTAGTTTTTGAGAATGCACTTTTGTGCCTTCAATATACAGTGTATGTTGTACAATTAATTTTTTAATATAATTTAAAAATTTCAGAATAAATATAAATAATTACAATAATTAAATTATTATTATATTTTGTTTATTAAATAATCAATATAAATATAAAAAATTAATAAAATTACTATTATTATTATTTAATAATATTTATTAAATTAATAAAAAAATATTATTATTAAATATTATATAAATACCTAAAATGTTAACATTTGTTTTACATTATTATTTGATAAAAGTGTTATATGTATTCATAAAAGTGAAACAATTATTATGTAATTACTATTACATTATATTTTTAAGTGTTAGCAGAATAAATATTTAATGTTACATTAGATTTACAAGTGTCAACAAAATAATGTATATAATGTTACATTTACATTTAAAGGTGTTAACAAAATTATGTTACATTTAGATGAAAAATGTTACATAAAGAGTATATATAACATTTTTAAAAGTGTTAAAATAAAATGTTAAAATGGATATGAGCATCGTGATGAAGGAAATTTGCATCATAGTGAAGATAATATACATCATGATGACGGAAATCATGATGGAGGAAATGAGCATCATGGTGAAGGAAATTAGCATCATGATGAATGAAATGAGCATCATGATGTTTAAAATAAACATCATGATGAAAGAAAAGAGCATCATGATAAAGGAAATGAGCATCATGATGATGAAAATATGCATCATGATACAAGAAATGAGCATCTTGATGAAGGAAATGAGTATCACGATGAAGAAAATGAGCACCATGATTAAGTATTTATGCATCATGATGATATAAATAAGCATCGTGATGAAGGAAATGAGCATCATGATGAAGAAAATATGCATCATGAAGATGGAAATAAGCATCATGATGGTGGAAATGAGCATCATGATGATGGAAATTCGATCATGATGACAAAAATATGCATCATGATGAAGGAAATGAGCATCATTATGTAGGAAATGAGCATCATGATGAAGGAAACACGCCTCATTATTAAGGAAATGAGCATCATAATGAAGGATTTATGCATCATGATGAAGGAAATGAGCATCATGATGAAGGATTTAAGCATCATAATGATGGAAATAAGCATCATGATGAAGAAAATGAGTATCATGATAAAGAAAATATGCATCATGATGAAGGAAATAAGTAAAATGATAGAGGAAATGAGCATCATGATGATGTAAATGAGCCTCATGATGATGGATTTATGCATCATGATGATGGAAATGAGCATCATGATGAAGGAAATAAGCATCATGATGAAGAAAAAATGCATCTAGATGAAGGAAATAAGATGAGCATCATGATGTTTGAAATGAGCATCATGACGAAAGAAATATGCATCATGATGAAGGAAATGAGCATCAGGACATATGCATCATGATAAAGGAAATGAACATCATGATGAAGGATTTATGAACAGTGATGATGAAAATGAGCATCACTATGAAGGAAATGAGCATAATGATGTAGGAAATTTGCATCATGATGAACGAAATACGCATCATGTGGAAGGAAATAGGCATCATGATGAAGTATTTCTGCATCATGATGATGGAAATGAGCATCATGATGAAGTAAATGAGCATCATAATGATTGAATTTAGCATCATGATGAAGGAAATACGCATCAAGATAAAGGAAAAGAGCATCATGATCAAGGAAATGATCATTACGATGAAGGAATATATGTATCATGATGAAGTAAATGAGCATCATGATGTAGGTAATGAGCATCATGATGAAGGAAATTAGCATCATGATGAAGAATTTTTGAATCATAAAGATGGAAAAGAGTATCATAATGAAATAATTGAGCAACATAATGAAGATATGCATCATGATGAAAGAAATATGTATCATGATGAAAGAAACATGCATCTTGATGAAGGAAATGAGCATCATTATGTAGGAAATGAGCATCATGATGATGGAAAAGAGAATATGCATCATAATGATGGAAAAGAGAATCATAATGAAAGAAATGAGCATCATGATGAATAAAATATGCATTATGATGAAGGAAATGAGAATCATGATGAAAGAAATATGTATCATGATGAAGGAAATGAGCATCATTATGTAGGAAATGAGCATCATGATGAAGGAAACATGCATCATTAAGGAAATGAGCATCGTAATGATGGATTTATGCATCATGATGATTGAAATGAACATTGTGATGAAGAAAATGAGCATCATGATGAAGAAAATATGCATCATGAAGAAGAAAATAAGCATAATGATGGAGGAAATGAGAATCATGATGAAGGAAATATGCATCATGATGAATGAAATGAACATCATTATGTAGGAAATGAGCATCATGATGAATAAATATGCATCATGATGAAGGAAATGAGCATCATGATAAAGGAAATAAGCATCATGATGAAAGATTTATGCATCGTGATGAAGGAAATGAGTATCATGATGAAGGATTTATGAATAATGATGACGGAAATGAGCATTATGATGAAGGAAATGAGCATCATGATGAAGGAAATACGCATCATGATGAAGGGAATAAGGATCATGATTAAGTATTTATGCATCATGATGATGGAAATGAGCATCATGATGAAGGAAATGTGCAACAAGATGATGGAATTTAGCATCATGATGAAGGAAATACGCAATTTGATGAAGGAAAAGAGCATCATGATTAAGGAAATGAGCATCACGATGAAGGAAATATGCATCATGATGAAGGAAATAAGCATCATGATGTTGGAAATGAGCATCATGATAAAGGAAACATTTATCTTGAGGAAGGAAATGAGCATCATGATGAAGTATTACATCATGTTGATGGAAATGAGCATCATATTGAAGGAAATGAGCATCATGATGAAGAAAATATGCATCATTATGAAGAAAATAAGTATCACGATGGAGGAAATGAGCATCATGACGATGTAAAATGGGCATCATGAAGAAGAAATACGCATCATGATGAAAGAAATGAGCATCATTATGAAGGAAATGAGCATCATGAAGAAGGTAATATGCATGATCAAGGAAATGAGCATTATAATGAAGGATTTATGCATAATGACGAAGGAAACGAGCATCATGATGAAGGATTTATGCATCATGATTATGGAATTGAGCATCATGATGAAGAAAATGATCATCATGATTATGAAAATATACATCATGATGAAGGAAATAATCATCATTATGAAGGAAATTAGCAATATGATGAAGGAAATTAGCATCATGATGAATGAAATGAGCATCATGATGAAGAAAATGAGCATCATGATGAAGGATTTTTGCATCATGATGATGGGAATAAGCATCGTGGTGAAGGAAATGAACATCATGATGAAGAAAATATGCATCATGAAGTAGGAAATAAGCATCATGATGGAGGAAATAAGCATCATGATGATAGAAATGAGCATCATGATGACAGAAATATGCATCATGATGAAGGAAATGAGCATCAATATGTAGGAAATGAGCATCGTGATGAAGGAAACACGCATCATTATTAAGAAATTGAGCATCATAATGAAGGATTTATGAATCATGATGAAGGAAATGAACATCATAATGAAGGATTTATGCATCATAATGATGAAATGGGCATCATGATGAAGGAAATGAGCATCATGATAAAGAAAATATGCATCATGATGAAGGAAATGAACATCATTATAAAGGAAATATGCATCTTGATGAAAAAAACATGCATCCTGATGAAGGAAATGAGTATCATGATGCAGAAAATGAGCATCATGATGAAAGATTTATACATTATGATGATGGAAATGAGCATCGTGATTAAGGAAATGAACATCATGATGAAAGAAATATGCGTCATGATGAAGAAAATGAGCATCGTTATGTAGGAAATGAGCATCATGACGTAGTAAACGTGCATCATTATGAAGGAAATGAGCATCATAATGAAGGATTTACGCATCATGATGAAGTATTTATGCATCATGATGGTGGAAATGAGCATCATGAGGAATGAAATGAACATCATGTTAAAGAAAATATGCCCCATGATGAAGGAAATAAGATTCATGATGATGTAAATGAGCCTCATGATGTTGGAAATGAGCATCATGTTGAAGGAAATGAAAATCATGATGAAGAAAATATGCATCTTGATAAAGAAAATAAGCATCATGATGAAGCAAATGAGCATCATTTTGTAAGAAATGAGCATCATGATGAAGAAAATAATCATCATGATTAAGGATTTATGCTCCCCGATGAAGGAAATGAGCATCATGATGATGATGGAAATGAGCTTTATGATGAAGGAAATAAGCCTCATGATGAAGGAAACATGCATCTTGATGAAGGATTTGAGAATCATGATAAAGAAAATGAGCATCATGATGAAGTATTTATGCATCATGATGATGGAAATAAGCATCATGATGAAGGAAATGAGAATCATGATATGGAAAATATACATCATGAAGAAGGAAATAAGTATCATGATTGAGAAAATGAGCATCATGATGATGAAAATGAGCATCATGATGACAGAAATATGCTTCATGATCAAGGAAATTAGCATCATTATGTAGGAAATGAGCATCATGATGAAGGAAACACACATCATTATTAAGGAAATGAGCATCAAAATGAAGGATTTAAGCTTCATGATAAAGGAATTGAGCATCATGATGAAGGATTTATAAATAATGTTGATGAAAATAAGCATCATGATGAAGGAAATGAGCATCATGATGTAGGAAATGAACATCATTATGTAGGAAATACGCATCATAATGAAGGGAATAAGAATCATGATGAAGTATCATGCACCATGATGATGGAAATGAGCATCATGATGAAGGAAATGAGCATCATGATGAAGAAAATGAGCATCATGTTGAAGGAAATATGCATCATTATGAAGGAAATGAGTATCATGATGTAGGACATGAGCATCATGATGAAGAGAATGAGCATCGTGATGAAGGATTTATGCATCCTGACGATGGAAATGAGTATCATAATGAAGAAAATGAGCCTCATGAAGAAAAATATATGCATCATGATGAAGGAAATGAGCATCATAATGAAAGAAATACGTATCATGATGAAGGAAATGTGCATCATTATGTAGGAAATGATCATCATGATGAAGAAAACATGCACAATGAAGGAAATGAGCATCATAATGAAGGATTTATGCATAATGACGAAGGAAATGAGCATCGTAATGAAGAATTTATACATCATGATGATGAAAATGAGCATCACGATTAAGGATATATGCATAACGACGAAGGAAATGAGCATCATGATGAAGGAAACGTGCATCATTATGATGGAAATGAGCATCATAATGAAGGATTTATGCATCATGATGAAGGAAATGAGCATCATGATGAAGGTTTTATGCATCATGATGGTGGAAATGAGCATCATGAGGAATGAAATGAGCATCATGATAAAGAAAATATGCATCATGAATAAGGAAATACGCATCATGATGAAGAAAATATGCTTCATGATGAAGGATTTATGCATCATGATGAAGAAAACATGCATCTTGATGAAGGAAATGAGCATCATGATAAAAGTATGCATCATGATGAAGGATATGAGCATCATTTTATAGGAAATGAGCATCATGATGAAGGAAATAAGCATCACGATTAAGGATTTATGCATCATGATGAAGGAAATGAGCATCATGATGAAGGATTTATGAATAATGATGATGGAAATGAGCATTATGATGAATGAAATGAGCATCATGATGAAGGAAATAAGCATTATGATGAAGTATTTATGCATCATGATGATGAAAATAAGCATCATGATGAAGGAAATGAGCAACATGATGATGAAAATACGCATCAAGATGAAGGAAAAGAGCTTTATGATTAAGGAAATGAGCATCACGATGAGGGAAATATGCATCATGATGTAGGAAATGAGCATCATGATTAAGGAAATATGCATCATGATGAAGAAAATGAGCTTCATGTTGAGGGTTTTTGCATCATAATGATGGAAATGAGCATCATATTGAAGGAAATGAGCATCATGATAAAGAAAACATGCATCATTATGAAGGAAATAAAGATCATGATGGAGGAAATAAGCATCATAATGATGGAAATGAGCATCATGATGAAGGAAATGAGCATCGTTATGTAGGAAATGAGCATCATGATGAAGGAAATATGCATGATCAAGGAAATGAGCATTTTAATGAAAGGTGTATGCATAATGACGAAGGAAACGAGCATCATGATGAAGGATTTATGCATCATGATTATGGAAATGAGCATCTTGATGAAGAAAATATACATCATGATGAAGGAAATAAGCATCATGACGGAGGAAATTAACATTATGATGAAGAAAATTAGCATCATGAAGGAGGAAATGATCATCATGATGTTTGAAATAAGCATCATGATGAATGAAAAGAGCATCATGATAAAGGAAATGAACATCATAATGTAGGAAATATGCTTCATGATAAAGGAAATGAGCATCATTATGGAGGTGTTGGATTGTATACTAAAAGTCTAGCTTTTTGTATGAACAATGTTTAAACGATGAATTTGAAATGAGAATCATATGATCAAATGATCGCGTCATATAATTTATTTATATATCGATGCAATAGTCCATTTACTTTTTAATGTATATAATATGTTGTGCGACAACACACGGATGATCATATTATCTGTTTTCTTATAAAGTATAAACATATGCTCACAACCGAGATAGATGAGGACTCTCTATCGGGATGGTTGTAGTGTGATTTGGTGTTAGTTTGTCTTGACTATAGAATCTAATTATTATGCTTTGTGTGTATTGAGTAGGACCACTTGTGATCGTTCCACTTGTACTTTCTATATAGAAGAACTTGATCTCAGTTATTATAGACGTTCGTGCTCTTAATCCCTATACAATAACCTCGACACGTAAGGCAGTATGTATTTTTTTGATTGATCAATGAGTGAGATTTACATGTATTAAATCAACTCGGTGAATTGGGAAGTAGTGATGTCTCTATGGTGTGCTGTTGATTGTAGAAGGAATCTGTGTCCTATTAAGGTTGATTATGTCCCCTTGAGGAGCACATAAGGATTATTGTCACGCCCCGACCCCAGACAGAATGCGACAACCGCCACGTTAACCATAAATTTCGAGGAATGGATGCACTCCACTCCACAAAATTTATAGAAAACGTAAGGCTTGCTATCAAGTACCTATAGAACTGAACAACCGATAACAACGGGTACAACCCGGGGACATCATCTCATAAAGTATCAACAAGGATTTACAAAGGTACAAAATACAACGGTGTAACTTATTTTAAAGAAAATATACATGAACGATATAACATCGCGAGAGTGCCAAAAAGAAACATCAAGGGGGTCACCAAATATAAACTATACAATCTCGCCAATGAATCCGTCAATTTACATAAAAGATAAAGTACCCAAAACACTGATTGGATGACGAGCAAACGATAGGAAAACCTCCAACCAAAACGATATCAACAGCCTAAAAAGGAAAGAATGATGGGGGTGAGCAAAACCACTAGCTCAGTGAGGTGATAAGCCGGTCACCCCGACCCTTATACGAAGCATGTATTCCACTCGCGGTTCATAACATAAAATCCCACATTTCGTCCCACAATAACTATTTCTCACTCAGTATACATATTAATGAAAATAAAAACCTTAGTGCACATTTACGAATAACACAATTAGTTCAAACAACATGTTATCACATAAAAGATGCGTGGGTAGTCAATATCCTCCTCGAACTGAGCTCTCCGTCGAGAGACAGTCCAAGCCCGTCACCGTTACTCTAGATAAAATGCACATTAATATTCTTTCTCAACACGCCAAGTGCTAAAGTTCACAGTTCAATATCGACGTGAATACTTGAAATGATCAAACATATAAACATATATGACATGCATGTTCCACACCGGTGACGTTGACTGAGCCTATACTAGATTGATCCATCTAACGATCACCCTCCAGTGTATCAGTATTTGGCAAATGGACAGGTGCCCCGTTAGATCTAACTCACCCGGGTTTGCCAATCCTGGGCAACTTGGTTGTCACTCTAACTCACCCGAACCGCGACAATTCGGGCTACTTAATCAATGTCGCTCCAACTCACCCGAACCGTGACCAATTCGGGCTACTTAACCTTGGTACCAGGCATACATATGCATATGCATCATAAGATGAATAACGACTCAAGTTAGAGTTTTAATTGGCACACAAGAATAACCAGAAATCAATTCTCAAATAATTCACAATAAATACTATCAGATATCGAGCCGGCAAGACTCTTCAATATAAGTTAAAATCAATAATACTCATAAAATGGCTAACATGACTCTAACCAGAGCAATCGAGCCAATCAGGCTCTTTTCCACATAACACAATACCAAATAATTTTCTTATCAATTAACTAAAACTAAAATAAATGCACATTTATCGAGGGTCCACACTTCCCACAAGAGAAGGCGTTCCCGAATTATCAACTCACAAGGAAGTGATTAACTTTCTCCGGAATCTGAAGTCGGTCCCTTGCCCTTCGTCGATGGTTCTTTACCTAGAAAGGAGATGAGCAATTAAAGACAAATTAAATATAACTAACTATTAGCGGTAACATTCCTTTCATTGCTAAAAACAAATTCTAATCGAGTTCGAACGAGTCGATATTAAATAAAAATGGTATATAACTCCTTAACATCAGTTCCCTATCCCACATAACCCGTTTCAATACATTAACTAAACGAAACGATAGAAAATAAGTTTGAATTCGACATATAAATTCTGAAAATTTCCAGCTAGCGGCAGTTTACGGGAAAAATCATAACTAATTGTAGTATAATCGGATTGAGGCGTTTCAAGTGGCTACGGAAAGCTAACGAGTTCAGCTACGTACAGAAATTATGTTTGCAAAGTTTCGAGGGCAATAGCTATGTTAAAATCAGTTCGAACAGTCTGCGAATTACACACATACCAAAAAGAAATACACCACAAAATCAGTTCTTTCCCCTCTTTTGCTTTTCTTCTCCCGTTCTTCTCTCTCTTTTTTTTTAACTTTAGCCTTACTAATTATATATCAGGCCATTTAAGTGGGCTGAAACTTTGGGCCACAAAATAAATAAATAAATAAGTTTGGGCTTTCTAAAAAAATCTAGTTGGGCTTAATTGGGCTGGCCTTTTGGGCTATAAAAATAAATAAATAGGTTTTGGGATTTCTAAAAAAAATCTAGTTGGGCTTAATTGGGCTTGCTTTTGGGCTATAAAAATAAATAAATAGGTTTTGGACTTTCTAAAAAAAATTCTAGTTGAGCTAAGATATTATAAAGTATCCCCTCCTCTAAAAAGTTTCGTCCTCGAAACATAAACGTACCTAGAGATGAAAAGAGATTTGGATGGTGTTGACGCATGACTGACTCTGGTTCACATGTTTCTTCTTCAATTTGATCACTTCTCCATAGAATTCTCACCATAGGAATGGATTTGTTACGAAGCATTTTCTCTCGGCGATCTACAATTTGAACAGGTTGTACTTCGTACGATAGATTTTCCTTTAATACAATTGGGGAATCTTTGAGCATGTGCGAAGGATCTGGTTCATATTTTCTAAGCATAGAGACATGGAAGACATCGTGAATCTTCGACAATTCCGATGGTAGCTCAAGTCGATACGCGACACGACCAGTCCTTTGCACGATCGTAAACGTGCCAATATACCTTGGACTCAACTTTCCTCGACGGCGGAATCGCAACACGCCCTTCCATGGAGAAACTTTCAGAAAAACTTTGTCTCCTTCATTAAACTCCAAATCGCGCCTCCTATTATCTGCGTAGCTTTTCTGTCGATCTTGCGCTGCCTTAAGTCTGTCTTGAATAAGTTGTATTTTTGCCTTCGCATCTTCGATAAGCTCTACTTGTTCGATTTGTCTCTCGCCAACCTCATCCCAAAAGAGTGGTGTTCGACACTTTCGGCCATACAAAGCTTCGTACGGGGCATTCCAATGCTTGAATGATAACTTTTGTTATAAGCGAACTCCACCAAAGTCACGTACTTATCCCAGCTACCTCCCAAATTCAACACCACTGCACGTAGCATGTCTTCTAGTGTCTGTATAGTTCTCTCTGACTGTCCATCAGTCTGTGGATGAAACGAGGTACTGAAGAGTAATTTTGTACCTAGCGCTTTCTCCAGACTAGGCCAAAAACGGGAAGTGAATCTTGGATCACGGTCAGATATGATTGACACTGGTACTCCATGCAATCTCATGGTCTCATCGACATATAACTTGGCAAGTTTCTCTAAAGATTCGTTGGTATGCACTGGAAGGAAATGTGCCGATTTCGTCAGACGATCGACAATGACCCAAATTGAGTCATGACCCTTTTGGGTTCGAGGTAAACCAGAAATAAAATCCATTGTTACATTTTCCCATTTCCACTCAGGAATAGGTAGTGGTTGAAGCATGCCGGCTGGTTTTTGGTGTTTCGCTTTAATCTGTTGGCATGATAAGCACTTTGATACAAATTCAGTAGTGTCCCGTTTCATACCTGGCCACCAATAATGCTCCCGAAGTGTTCTATACATTTTGGTACTACCAGGATGCATAGCATAGGCTGAAGAATGGGCTTCCTAAAGAATAGCTCTACGAACATCAACTTCTGATGGAACACAAACACGATTTTTAAAAGTAAGAAGTCCATCATCCCGAATTTGAAATTCTGTTTCTTTTCCTTGATTTAGCTTCGCCATCTTCTGTTGTAAATAAACATCGTGTGATTGTCTTTCTCAAATTTTCTCGAACAAGGTAGGTCTAACCTCGAATTTGGCGATTAAGGCAGAATCATTAGACTTTTCACAATCGAGCGAAATGTGTAAAGATTTAAATTGCTCTAACATAGGAAGATAAAAAGATTGAATCGAAGCAAGTGAGGTAGAAGAATTTCTACTCAGAGCATCTGCAACAACGTTCGCCTTGCCAGGATGATAATCGATGACTAAGTCATAGTCACTAATCAACTCCATCCATCGCCTTTGCCTGAGGTTGAGCTCCTTTTGCGTGGTGATATACTTTAAGCTCTTGTGATCAGTGAAAACCCAACAAGTTGCACCATATAGATAGTGCCTCCAGATCTTCAATGCAAAGACGATTGCAGCCAACTCTAAATCATGTGTAGGATAAATTTCTTCGTTCTTCTTCAATTGCCTTGAAGCGTAGGCAATAACCTTTCCTTCTTGCATGAGAATGCATCCTAATCCTTGTCTCGAGGCGTCGCTATAAATGGTAAATTCTCCAATCGCTTGATCTGGCAAAGCAAGAATAGGAGCTGAAACAAGTCGTCTTTTCAATTCTTGAAATGCTTCCTCGCATTCTTCACTCCATTCAAATTTTACCCCTTTCCGAGTCAATTTAGTCAAAGATGAAGCCAATAACGAAAAGTCTTTGACAAACCGTCGATAATATCCAGCTAATCCCAGAAAACTACGAATCTCTATCACGTTCTTTAGACGCTCCCAATCTAGTATAGCTTGAATCTTCACTGGATCGACGTAGATTCCTTCTTTAGAAATGTGATGACCCAAAAAGCTTACCTCGCGAAGCCAAAATTCACACTTCGAGAATTTAGCATAAAGCTGATTTTCTCTGAGAATGTTCAGAGTAATTCTTAGATGATGAGAATGTTCGTCGTCTGATTTAGAATAAATAAGAATGTCATCAATGAAGATGATGACAAACCTATCTAAATACGGCCGAAAGACCCGATTCATAAGATCTATAAAAGCTGCAGGAGCATTTGTGAGTCCAAAAGGCATAACACAGAATTCAAAATGACCGTATCTGGTTCGAAAAGCAGACTTAGGGATATCAGATTCCCTAATCTTGAGTTGGTGATAACCGGATCGCAAATCAATTTTTGAGAACACAGTTGTTCCTTACAATTGATCAAACAGATCATCGATTCTTGGAAGAGGATATTTGTTCTTGATTGTCACTTTGTTCAATTGACGATAGTCGACACATAGGCGAAGTGATCCATCTTTCTTCTTGACAAAAAGAACTGGAGCACCACACAGAGATGTGCTAGGTCGTATGAACCCCTTCTCCAATAATTCCCCAAGTGGTGTCTGGAGTTCCTTGAGCTCAGCAGGCGACATTCGATATGGAGTAATCGATATAGGTGTGATTCCAGGAAGTACATCAATGGAAAAATCAATCTCTCGATTCGGAGGTTGTCCTGGTAAGTCTTCGGGAAAGACATCAGGAAATTCATTCACGATCAGGATGTTATCTAGTTTAGTTTCAGAAAGAGAAGTATCGATGACAAATGCCAAGAATGCCTCACAACCCTTACGCATTAATTTATGCGCAGTCAACATTAAAATAAAAGAGAGGGGCCTCGTTTGAAGTTTATCTTCAAAAACAAGTTCTGAGAATCCTGGTCTACGAAAAATAACAAGCTTCTCGTGGCAATTGAGAATTGCATGATGAGAAGAAAGCCAATCCATGCCAAGAATAACATCAAGATCAATCAAAGGTAATGGTATCAATTCAGCCTCTAAAATGACATCTTTGATCTTCAATGGACAATCAAGGAATACCGAATCACGAATTAGACGCTCTCCAAGAGGGGTATGAACGATGATTCCAGGTGACAAATGAGAGATAGGATAATCTAAGATCGCAGTAAGATCATCCCGAATATAAGACCTATCAGAACCTGGGTCAAATAAACGTAGACCTGATGGTCTCCCACAACCACATGGCCTAAATAAGCAATATTAGGTGAGATTGTGATTTAAAAATTCTGAAAGATAGAATTTCTTACGAATGTTTTATTCGTAATCAAGTGGCATAACAAGGCGGGGTTAGACCTAGCATGTGAAAATACTCAGATTATAAATTACCTGTCACAACCTTCGGATCTGAGCGAGCATCTTCCTGGGAAATATGAAATACTCTAGTTTGCTTCCTTCCTTGCATAGGTGATTGAGTACTAGGGCCGCTTGAGGCATCGGGCACTCTGGTAACTGCAGATCGAGTATCTCTGGGTGTAGAATATGTTAGTTTACCACGAAGCTGACCAGAACCCTGATTGCTCGCTCCCATAAGTTGAGGACAAGAACTTCGCATATGCCCCGGCTGTCGACACTGAAAACATACTTGAGGAGCCTTACAGGGCCCATCGTGATATTTTAAGCAATTCTGGCACTTGCGATTTTCACCAACCGATCCCGAGACATTGCTCCCGTCTCTACTAAACTGCTCATGAGGTTGAGGAAAACTAATAGATCCCGAACTTGGTGCTCCACGCGAAGATCCCACACCCCTATACACCTTCGATGCATTTCCTGGAAATGCACTCCCTTGCCTTTTCTTTTGAGATCGTTCTGCAAGCTTATGTCTCGCCTGAACTAAACCTTCTACCCTCAGGGCTTCTTCTACGAGATCTTCAAGACTCTCGTACTTGTCTCCGGACTTGACGCGATCTCAAATATTTAAATTAAGACCATCTTCAAATCTCTTGCATAAGTCTCTCGTCGTATATGACTCAGGAGCAAATTCTTGCAATTCCAGAAATTTGCTTTCGTACTCAACGACCGATATAATGCCTTGAAAAAGGTTGAAGAACTCCTTTCTCTTCTGATCCTTGATGTACTGAGAGAAGTATCGATCTTTGAATCGTTCCACAAAGATAGCCCACGTAATAGTAACCGAAGATGTCTCTTTTAGATTCTGCCACCATCGTCGTGCATCTGGGCCTAACAGCTTGGTTGCAATGACCACACGATAACATTCTTCAATCATCAAAGTGTCAAAGGTCTCTGTAATCCCCTTTAACCATGCCCCCGCAATAGAAACATCTCTTGCACCGTCAAATTTCGAAGTCCCCATGTTTTCAACTGCTTTCACCAAATCAGGTATAAAAAGTGCACCTCGAGATGCAGAACCTCCTAAAGCCATTTCTGGAGTAAAAACTGGTACATTAGTTGTAGGTCGAATCGGTTCATTAGCACGAAGAACCTCTTCAGTGACAGTCGTAGTCGTATGAGCCATTGTAGGTGGTGGAACACCATGCATTCGAATGTGATCATAATACAATTGGTACTGCTCGGGTGACATCATGTGCTCAACCCGCAACTGGGCCCGTGGTTGCTCTACCTGGGAAACTGGCACCCTATGATCAGAATTGATAGGGTCCATAACCGTCGGAGGAACGACATGATCAGAAGAAACATGTCCTCGAGGTCCACGAGGAACAGAAGAGAGTAGAGGACTCGGAGGATCACGAGGAGCGTGTCCTCGACGACGAACTGGAGGTGCCATAATGACTGAAAGGAAGAAAGGAAAGAAAATGCAAGGTCAACGTCAAGGCAATACGATACCTTAGGATGACATAGAAACAAAGTTGGACTCATTGGCTCGACTCAAAAAGAATGAGAATCATAAAACCAGGCTCTGATACCAAGAAAGTTGTCACGCCCCGACCCCAGACAGAACGCGACAACCGCCACGTTAACCATAAATTTCGAGGAATGGGTGCACTCCACTCCACAAAATTTATAGAAAACGTAAGGCTTGCTATCAAGTACCTGTAGAACTGAACAACCGATAACAACGGGTACAACCCGAGGACATCATCTCATAAAGTATCAAAAAGGATTTACAAAGGTACAAAATACAACGGTGTAACTTAGTTTAAAGAAAATATACATGAACGATATAACATCGCGAGAGTGCCAAAAATAAACATCAAGGGGGTCACCAAATATAAACTATACAATCTCGCCAATGAATCCGTCAATTTATATAAAAGATAAAGTACCCAAAACACTGATTGGATGACGAGCAAACAATAGGAAAACCTCCAACCAAAATGATATCAACAGCCTGAAAAGGAAAGAATGATGGGGGTGAGCAAAACCACTAGCTCAGTGAGGTGATAAGCCGGTCACCCCGACCCTTATACGAAGCATGTATTCCACTCGCGGTTCATAACATAAAATCCCACATTTCATCCCACAATAACTATTTCTCACTCAGTGTACATATTAATTAAAATAAAAACCTTAGTGCACATTTACGAATAACACAATTAGTTCAAACAACATTTATCACATAAAAGACGCGTGGGTAGTCAATATCCTCCTCGAACTGAGCTCTCCGTCGAGAGACAGTCCATGCCCGTCACCGTTACTCTAGATAAAATGCACATTAATATTCTTTCTCAACACGCCAAGTGCTAAAGTTCACAGTTCAATATCGACGTGAATACTTGAAATGATCAAACATATAAACATATATGACATGCATGTCCCACGCCGGTGACGTTGACTGAGTCGAGCCAATCAGGCTCTTTACCACATAACACAATACCAAATAATTTTCTTATCAATTAACTAAAACTAAAATAAATGCACATTTATCGAGGGTCCACACTTCCCACAAGAGAAGGCGTTCCCGAATTATCAACTCACAAAGAAGTGATTAACTCTCTCCGGAATCTGAAGTCGGTCCCTTGCCCTTCGTCGATGGTTCTTTACCTAGAAAGGAGATGAGCAATTAAAGACAAATTAAATATAACTAACTATTAGCGGTAACATTCCTTTCATTGCTAAAAACAAATCCTAATCGAGTTCGAACGAGTCGATATTAAATAAAAATAGTATATAACTCCTTAACATCAGTTTCCAATCCCACAGAACCCGTTTCAATACATTAACTAAACGAAACGATAGAAAATAAGTTTGAATTCGACATATAAATTCTGAAATTTTCCAGCTAGCGGCAGTTTACGAGAAAAATCATAACTAATTGTAGAAAAATCGGATTGAGGCGTTTCAAGTGGCTACGGAAAGCTAACGAGTTCAGCTACGTACAGAAATTAAGTTTGCAAAGTTTCGAGGGCAATAGCTATGTCAAAATCAGTTCGAACAGTCTGCGAATTACACACATACCAAAAAGAAATACACCACGAAATTACAAAACCATGGAAGAAGGAAGCTTAATTCACACACCACTTACCTCAAAACAACTTAGAAACCACCTAGGATGAGGGTTGTAAGGGAGAATTTGATCAACAAGGGTTTCTCCTCTTCACTCTTTTATTTCCCTTCTTTTGCTTTTCTTCTCCCGTTCTTCTCTCTCTTTTTTTTTTTAACTTTAGCCTTACTAATTATATATCAGGCCATTTAAGTGGGCTGAAACTTTGGGCCACAAAATAAATAAATAAATAAGTTTTGGCTTCTAAAAAAATCTAGTTGGGCTTAATTGGGCTGGCCTTTTGGGCTATAAAAATAAATAAATAGGTTTTGGGCTTTCTAAAAAAAATCTAGTTGGGCTTAATTGGGCTGGCCTTTTGGGCTATAAAAATAAATAAATAGGTTTTGGGCTTTCTAAAAAAAATCTAGTTGAGCTAAGATATTGTAATTATCATGTAAACCACGCAGGCTAATTTATTCCGGCATGATAATAAGGTTGAGTGGTACTACTCTCGGATGAGACATTAATTAATGAAGTTGTCAGTAACATAATTAATTAATGAGCATTGTATATCTTAAACATGGGGAGACTAACGGGCTCATAATAAGAAGGAGCCCATAACGTAATTATGGGATTAGAACGGTAGTGCAATAATAGTATTTTAGTGGAATATATTATTATTATTGGACTTAAGTATAAGTTTAGGGCTAAACTTAGATAGTTAAGCCTAATAGAGGTCTAACTCTAATTTCTCCTTCTGGTCCCTGCTGTAGCCCATATATAAGTCATCTCAGCTGTCCGGAAACTCTAATGATAACTAAATCACGCCTAACACTATGAGGAGGGTGAGGGAACAATAGATTGAGAATATCTTGAGGATCGTCGCCCACACGACATCAAGATTGGACTTGAGAATACAGCAGAAGATCAAGAGGTTGTTTGCTGTTGCTATTCGTCAACTTCCACAATTTTTTTAAAATTATGTGGAACTCCAAATTGTACGTGTGATATACTGTTGGAAAGCCACTGAAGAGAGGATCATTTTAGCATGTAGATCACTCAAATCGGAGATCAGATGAGAGAGTTATGCTCAAAACAGTGAGGCTGCGCAAGCTGCCGACGAGAATTCTTCTTCTTCTTCAACATACTCTGGTGAAAGGTAATACATTTCTATATTTTCTTGCTTCCACTGAATTAAAAATGTATGGAACCTTAACGGTTCATGTTAACCAAACAATTGAATGCCAACAATTGGTATCATAGCTTCGATTTTGTGGTGAAACATGACACGTTAGGCTAGGGTTTATGTCAAAAGGTGAAAGGGTTTAAGTATTTGACAAAGCATGCTTGTATACTAATTCGGATACCATATACATGTGTCAAACCTGGACTAGGGTTTTGAAATTTTGTTTCTTGTGAAATACTCTATACATTTGACAGCTCACGACGGTCGATATCGATAGTTTTGAAAATTTGATAATCTGGATATTTTTGAAAATTTGATAATCTGGATATTTTTGAAAAATTGATAATCTGGATATTTTTGAAAATTTAATAATTTTGGAAATATTTGAAAATTTGATAATCTGAAAATTTTTCAAAATTTGATAATTTGGAAATTTTCGAAAATTTGATAATCTAGAAATTTTCGAAAATTTGATAATCTGGAAAATTTTCAAAAATTTGATAATCTAGATATTTTCAAAAATTTGATAACTTGGAAATTTTTGAAAATTTGATAATCTGAAGATTTTCGAAAATTTGATAATCAAATTTTCAAAATTTGATAATCTGGAAATTTTTGAAAATTTGATAATCTGGAAATTTCGAAAATTTGATAATCTGGATATTTTCGAAAATTTGATAATCTGAAAGTTTTCAAAATTTTGATAATCTGAAATTTTTTGAAAATTTGATAATTTGGAAAATATTCAAAATTTGATAATCTGAAAGTTTTGAAAATTTGATAATCTGGAAGTTATTGAAAATTTGATAATCTGGAGTTCTTTGCCGATATTTGTGCTTGGTGGCGAATAATCGAATTCGCCTATATATAACTGTTTATAATTGATTTAATTATTTGATTATTGTTATATATGTTATGCATGATTCTCTGTGATTTACTAACTTATGTGCCGTAATAGGAGCATGATAGGTTGCTATTTTATTATTGAACATTATAAGCATGTACCTCGGTATTAAATAACAAAATGGGAGAGGGGATTGTTAATTAATTCCAGCGGCCTCCATTATTGGTTTGTAAGTGATGTGAATAAACTTGCGTGTTGGCAATAGGCCTTCCTCCACAACGGATGAGTTTATTCACGGATCACTGGTACAGACATCATTAAATAATTATTGTTTGTAATGTGATGCATATGAACTTGCATGTTGGTATAGACCTTCCTCCCTAACGGATAATATTATATGCGGTTCACTGGTACAAACTTATAATTAATGATTGTAGGAAGTTATCCGAGCGCGTTTGTACTTCTTCAATTGTAAGGCACACAAGCTTGGGCCGCGGACTTGGGATCAAATAATGGTGTACACTTAGGTGTAAATAATAAGTATCCTCCCCAACGGAGTCACTGCTATTATTTGCATGGCTAAAGAGGAGCCGACTATTAATTATTTTGTCATGAGGTTAGATTGACAAATGAAATTAATGGGTAAAATATTCTCTAGTAAATGTTTGGGTTTGTATACGTCCACACTAACATGGCATGTAGACTCATAGTGCTTGAGATATCGATGAATTTTATTTTATATTGTTTTAAGGGAATTAATATAAATAGATAAATTCGAAAATTTGATCGGTGCATTTATTTATGATTATCTGATTTTTGAAATGGTTTTATCTCGCTTATTGTTTACTAAAAGAAACATATTTACTTGTCCAAAATTAGTTGATTAGAAAAGAATCTTGGTTTTAATTTTTACTGCTTAGGAAAATATGTGTTCTCACTAAGGATGTCTCATGATACCTATTAATTAAAGTTTTTATTGGAGAGGTGAGAGGTTCATAGAAATATGATGGTCTCATGCGACTCTTCAAATACTTGAGTAAGTTAGAAAGGCAAGAGGTCATGGATAACTTGATGAATGAATTGGAAAACATGGAGTAGAAATTGAAAGGGAAACCTTGGTCAATTTTGTTCTCCATAATTTGTCTGGATGTTTTGAGCAAGTTCTACCTAAAATACGAGAGGTTGTATATGATGGGGAACTTCTGACAAAACATGTGGCGAAGGAAAATTAATTTTTCATCGAAATGTGAACAAGGTTAGTATCTTTTTCACTAGTTGTTGAAGCATAATTAGTATTGGCATCTACTGACATGTTGTGTGTAGATACCGGAATCGCTAAAAGCCTACAACTAAGTGATGATGAGATTACTGTAGACATGGGTAATGCTACGTGAGTGGTGGCTGTTGCAGTGGGAGTTGTTTATTTATATTATGATATGAATAAACGTTTAATTATGTGAAATTGTCTTTACGAATGTTTTCTTAGAAAGAATTTAATTTCAGTTTCTATTCATTTATGGATAGATACTCCATTTCATTTAAATGACATGGTCATAGTGATGAGAGATGGAGCTATAATTTGTTATGGTACGTTTGTGACAATTTGAACACTCTTAAATCATATTTATCCCAAGGATGCAACAAATAGTAATTAATAATGAATCTTCTAATCCTAGTAAGAGAAAAGAGCATTTGGAAATGAACTAAACATACTTTTGACATCTAAGACTAGATCAATTTTACATGAGTAGGATTCAAAGGTTGATAGCCGATGGACCGTTAGGTTTATTTGAAGTGGAAACTATCTAACTTGCGAGTCTTGCTTGGAAGTAAAATGATTAAAGGCCTTTTAAAGCAAAGGGGTGTAGAGCCAATGATATGTTGGAAGTAGTTCATTTTGATTTAAGCAGTCATAAGAATATCCCGAGGAGAGGTTGTCATTACGATTTAATCATGGTGGCGAGTACCTCTTAGGATAGTTTAGGAGCTATTTATCAGAGGATGAGATTAAAATCTCAAGTTGTCTACACCGGGCATACCCTTGCTAAATGGTGTTGGCGGAAAGAAGGAATAAGACTCTTATGGAAAAAGTTAGATAGATGATGAGTTATTTAGTATTATTAAATTCATTTTATGGGTATGACCTAGAAACAACATGTCGTATAACGTTTGTCTATTTGTGGGATATCCTAGAAAAATGAAGGGTAGTTTATTTATTAGTCCAAAAGGTTGAAGAGTGATTGTTAACACAAACATTAGATTTTTGGTAAAGTGAAAGAAATATGTATCATGATGAAGGAAATGATCATCATTATGAAGGAAATGAGTATCATGATGAAGGAAATGAGAATCATTGTGTAGGAAATGAGCATCATGATGAAGGAAATGAAAATCATTGTGTAGGAAATGAGCATCATGATGAAGGAAACATGCATGATCAAGGAAATAAGCATTATAATGAAGGATTTATGCATAATGACGAAAGGAAACCAGCATCATGATGAAGGATTTATGCATCATGATTATGGAAATGAGCATCATGATGAAGGAAATGAGCATTATATTGAAGAAAATATACATCATGATGAAGGAAATAAGCCTCATGATGGAGGAAATTAGCATTATGATGAAGGAAATTAGCATCATGATGAAGGAAATGAGCATCATGATGATTGATATAAGCATTATGATGAAAAAAAGAGCATCATGATAAGGGAAATGAGTATCATGATAAAGGAAATATGCATCATGATATAGGAAATGAGCATCATGATGTAGTAAATAAGTATCATGATGATGGAAACATGTATCTTGATGAAGGAAATGAGCATCATGATGAAGAAAATAAGCATCATGATGAAGGATTTTTGCATCATGATGCTGGAAATAAACATCATGGTGAAGGAAATGAGCATCATGATGAAGAAAATATGCATCATGAAGAAGGAAATAAGAATCATGATGGAGGAAATGAACATCATGATGATGGAAATGAGCATCACGATGACAGAAATATGCATCATGATGAAGGAAATAAGCATCATTATGTTGGAAATGAACATCAAGATGAAGGAAACACGCATAATTATTATAGAAATGAGCATCGTATTGAATAATTTATGCATCATGTTGAAGAAAATTAGCATCATAAGAAGGATTTATGCATCATAATGATGGAAATGAGCATCAAGATGAAGGAAATATGCAAAATGATTGAGTAAATTAGCATTATGATGATGTAAATGAGCCTCATGATGAAAGATTTATGCACCACGATGATGGTATGAGCATCACGATAAATGAAATGAGCATCATGATGAAGGAAATGAGCACCATGATGAAGGAAATTAGCATCATGATGTTGGAAATGAGCATCGTGATGAAAGAAATATGCATCATGATGAAGGAAATGAGCATCATGACGTTGGAAATGAGCATCGTGATGAAAGAAATATTCATCATGATGAAGGAAATGAGCATCATTACGTTGGAAATGAACATCATGATGAAGGATATATGCATCATGATTAAGGAAATGAGAATCATGATGAAGGATTTATGAACAATGATGATGGAAATGAGCATAACGATGAATGAAATGAGCATCATGATGTAGAAAATGAGCATCATGATGAACAAAATGAACATCATGTTGAACGTTTATGCATCATGATGTGGGAAATAAACATCATAATGAAGGAAATGAGCATCTTGATAAAGAAAATATGCATCATTATGAAGGAAATAAGGACCTTGATGGAGGAAATGAGAATCATGATGATGGAAATGAGCATCATGATGAAAGAAATATGCATCATGATGAAGGAAATGAGCATCATTATATATGAAATGAGCATCATGATGAAAGAAACATGCATGATCAAAGAAATAAGCATTCTAACGAAGGATTTATGCATAATGATGAAGGAAACCAGCATCATGATGAAGGATTTATGCATCATGATGTAGGAAATGAGCATCATGATGAAGAAAATATACATCATGATCAGGAAAATAAGCATCATGAAGGAGGAAATTAGCATTATGATGAAGGAAATTAGCATCATGATGAAGGAAATGATCATCATGATCAAGGAAATATGCATCATGATGAAGGAAATATGCATCATGATGAAGGAAAAGAGCATCACGATAAAGGAATTGAGCATCATGATGAAGGAAATATGCATCATGATAAAGGAAAAGAGCATCATGATATAGGAAATATGCAACATGATGAAGGAAACATGCATCTTAATAAAGGAAATGAGCATCATGATGAAAAAATGAGCATCATGATGAAGGGTTTATGCATCATGATGCGGAAATAAGCATCATGGTGAAGAAAATGAGCATCACGATGAAGAAAGTATGCATCATGAAAAAGGAAACAAGCATCATCATGATGGAGGAAATGAACATTATGTTGATGGAAATGAGCATCATGATCACAGAAATATGCATCATGATGAAGGAAATGAGCATCATTATGTTTGAAATGAGCATCATGATGAAGGAAACAAACATCATTATTAAGGAAATGATCATCATAATGAAGGATTTATGCATCGTGTTGAAGGAAATGAGCATCATAATGTAGAATTTATGCATCATAATGATAGAAATGAGCATCATGATGAAGGAAATAAGCATCATGATAAAGAAAATATGAATCATGATGAAGAATTTATGCATCATGATGATGGTAATGAGCATCCTTATGAAGAAAATGGGCATCGGGACGAAGAAAATATGCATCATGATGAGGGGGAAATGAGCATCATGATGAAATAAATATGCATCATGATGAAAGAAATGTGCATCATTATGTGGGAAATGAGCATCATGATGAAGGATATATGCATTATGATGAAGGAAATGAGCATCATGATGAAGGATTTATGAACAATGATGATGTAAATGAGCATCATGATGAAGGAAATGAGAATCATGATATAGAAAATGAGCACCATGATGAAGGAAATACGCATCATGTTGAAGGAAAAAGGCATCATGATGAAGGATTAATGCATCATGATTATGGAAATGAGCATCATGATTAAGGAAATGAGCATCATGATAAACAAAATATTAATCATGATGGAGGAAATGAGCATCATGATGAAGGAAATTAGAATCATGATGAAGGAAATAAGCTTCATTATGATTGAAATAAGCATCATGATGAAAGAAAAGAGCATTATGTTAAGGGAAATGAGCATCATGATGAAGGAAATATACATCATGATATAGGAATTGAGCATCATGATGTAGGAAATAAGTATCATGATGAATGTAACATGCATCTTGATGAAGGAAATGAGCATTATGATGAAGAAAATGAGCATCATGATGAAGGATTTATGCATCATGATGATGGAAATAAGCATCATGGTGGAGGAAATGAGCATCATGATGAAGAAAATATGCATCATGAAGAAGGAAATAAACATCATGATGGAGGAAATGAACATCATGATGATGGAAGTGAGCATCGTGATGACAGAAATATGCATCACGATGAAGGAAATGAACATCATTATGTTGGAAATAGCATCATGATGAAGGAAATGATCATCATGATGATGCATCTTGATGAAGGAAATAAGCATCATGATGAAGGAAATGAGCATCATGATGCTGGAAATGAGCATCGTGATGAAAGAAATATGCATCATGATGAAGGAAATGAGCATCATGATGAAGGAAATTTGCATCATGATGAAGGATATATGCATCATGATTAAGGAAATGATCATCATGATGCAGGAAATGAGCATAATGATGAAGAAAATGAACATCATGTTGAATGATTATGCATCATGATGATAGAAATGAGCATCATAATGAAGAAAATGAGCGTCATGATAAAGAAAATATGCATCATTATGAAGGAAATAAGGATCATGATGGAGGAAATGAGCATCATGATGATGGAAATGAGCATCTTGATGAAAGAAATATGCATCATGATGAAGGAAATGAGCATCATTATTTAGGAAATGAGCATCATGATGAAGAAAACATGCATGTTCAAGGAAATGAGCATTATAATGAAGGATTTATGCATAATGACGAAGGAAACCAGCATCATGATGAAGAAAATATGCAACATGATTATAGAAATGAGCATCATGATTAAGCAAATGAGCATCATGATGAAGAAAATATACATCATGATCAGGGAAATAAGCATCATGATGGAGGAAATTAGCATTATGATGAAGGAAATTAGCATCATGATGGAGGAAATGATCATCATGATGTTTCAAATAAGTATCATGATGAATGAAAAGAGCATCATGATAAAGGAAATGAGCATCATTATAATATCTTAGTCCAACTAGATATTTTTTAGAAAGCCTAAACTTATTAATTTATTTTTTATGGCCCAAAAGGCCAGCCCTATCTTAGCCCAACTAGATTTTTTTTTAGAAAGCCTAAACTTATTTATTTATTTATTTTGTGGCCCAAAGTTTCAGCCCACTTAAATGACCTGATATATAATTATTAAGACTAATGTTAAAAAAAGAAAAGAAAAGAAAGAAGAACGGGAGAATAAAAATAAAAGAGGGGAAAGAAGAGAGTGAAGTGGAGAAACCCTTGTTGATCAAATTCTCCCTTACAACCCTCATCCTAGGTGGTTTCTAAGTTATTTTGAGGTAAGTGATGTGTGAATTAAGCTTCCTTCTTCCATGGTTTTGTAATTTTGTGGGGTTTTTCTTTTTGGTATGTGGGTAATTCGCAGACTGTTCAAACTGATTTTAACATAGCAATTGCCCTCCAAAGTTTTCAAACTTAATCTCTGTACGTAGCTGAACTCGTTAGCTTTCTGTAGCCACTTGAAACGTCTCAATCCGATTATTCTACAATTAGTTATGATTTTTCTCGTAAACTGCCGCTAGCTGGAAAATTTCAGAATTTTTATGTCGAATTCAAACTTATTTTCTATCGTTTCGTTTAGTTAATATATTGAAACGGGTTATGTGAGATTGAGAACTGATGTTAAGGAGTTACATACCATTTTTATTTAATGAATAGGTTCGACCTGCATCTAATGTACCAGTTTTTACTCCAGAAATGGCTTTAGGAGGTTCTACTTCTCGAGGTGCACTTTTTATACCTGATTTGGTGAAAGCAGTTGAAAACATGGGGA
Organism: Pogostemon cablin; assembly: GCA_023678885.1. Classification (NCBI taxonomy): domain Eukaryota; kingdom Viridiplantae; phylum Streptophyta; class Magnoliopsida; order Lamiales; family Lamiaceae; genus Pogostemon; species Pogostemon cablin. Next base: position 14,473,623 of record CM042988.1, read on the forward strand.
CTTTGAAATTTGACGATGCAAGAGATGATTCTAAAGCGGGGGCATGGTTAAAGGAGATTACAGAGACCTTTGACACTTTGATGATTGAAGAATGTTATCGTGTGGTCATTGCAACCAAGCTATTAGGCCCAGATGCACGATGATGGTGGCAGAATCTAAAAGAGACATCTTCGGTTACTATTACGTGGGCTATCTTTGTGGAACGATTCAAAGATCTATACTTCTCTCAGTACATCAAGGATCAGAAGAGAAAGGAGTTCTTCAACCTCTTTCAAGGCATTATGTTGGTCGTGGAGTACGAAAGCAAATTTCTGGAATTGCGAGAATTCGCTCCTGAGTCATATACGACGAGAGACTTATGCAAGAGATTTGAAGATGGTCTTAATTTAAATATTCGAGATCGCATCAAGTCCGGAGACAAGTACGAGAGTCTTGACGATCTCGTAGAAGAAGCCCAGAGGGTAGAAGGTTTAGTTCAGGCGAGACATAAGCTTGCAGAACGATCTCAAAAGAAAAGGCAAGGGAGCGCATTTCCAGGAAATGCATCGAAGGTGTATAGGGGTGTGGGATCTTCGCGTGGCGCACCAAGTTCGGTATCTATTAGTTTTCCTCAACCTCGAGAGCAGTTTAGTAGAGGCGGGATATAACATCTTAGCTCAACTAGATTTTTTTTAGAAAGCCCAAAACCTATTTATTTATTTTTATGGCCCAAAAGGCCAGCCCTAACTTAGCCCAACTAGATTTTTTTTAGAAGCCCAAAACCTATTTATTTATTTTTATAGCCCAAAAGGCCAGCCCTATCTTAGCCCAACTAGATTTTTTTTAGAAAGCCCAAACTTATTTATTTATTTATTTATTTTGTGGCCCAAAGTTTCAGCCCACTTAAATGGCCTGATATATATAATTATTAAGGCTAAAGTTAAAAAAAAGAGAGAAGAACGGGAGAAGAAAAGCAAAAGAGGGGAAAGAAGAGAGTGAAGAGGAGAAACCCTTGTTGATCAAATTCTCCCTTACAACCCTCATCCTAGGTGGTTTTTAAGTTGTTTTGAGGTAAGTGGTGTGTGAATTAAGCTTCCTTCTTCCATGATTTTGTAATTTTGTGGAGTTTCTTTTTGGTATGTGGGTAATTCGCAGACTGTTTGAACTGATTTTGACATAGCTATTGCCCTTGAAAGTTTTCAAACTTAATTTATGTACGTAGTTGAACTCGTTATCTTTCCGTAGCCACTTGAAACGCCTCAATACGATTATTCTACAATTAGTTATGATTTTTCTCGTAAACTGCCGCTAGCTGGAAAATTTCAGAATTTTTATGTCGAATTCAAACTTATTTTCTATCGTTTCATTTAGTTAATGTATTGAAACGGGTTATGTGGGATTGGGAACTGATGTTAAGGAGTTACATACCATTTTTATTTAATATCGACTCGTTCGAACTCAATTAGGATTTGTTTTTAGCAATGAAAGGAATGCTACCGCTAATAGTTAGTTATATTTAATTTGTCTTTAACTGCTCATCTCCTTTCTAGGTAAAGAACCATCACTTCCTTGTGAGTTGAAAATTCGGGAACGCCTTCTCTTGTGGGAAGTGTGGACCCTCGATAAATGTGCATTTATTTTAGTTTTAGTTAATTGATAAGAAAATTATTTGGTATTGTGTTATGTGGTAAAGAGCCTGATTGGCTCGATTGCTCTGGTTAGAGTCCTGTTAGCCATTTTATGAGTATTATTGATTTTAACTTATGTTGAAGAGCCTTGTCGGCTCGATATCTGATAGCATTTATTGTGAATTATTTGAGAATTGATTTCTGGTTATTCTTGTGTGCCAATTAAGACTCTAACTTGAGTCGTTATTCATCTTATTATGCATATGCATATGTATGCCTGGTACCAAGGTTAAGTAGCCCGAATTGGTCACAGTTCAGGTAAGTTGGAGCGACATTGATTAAGTAGCCCGAATTGTCGCGGTTCGGGTGAGTTAGAGTGACAACCAAGTTGCCCGGGATTGGCAAACCCGAGTGAGTTAGATCTAACGGGGCACCTGTCCATTTGCCAAATACTGATACTCTGGAGGGTGATCGTTAGATGGATCAGTCTATTATAGGCTCAGTCAACGTCACCGGTGTGGGACATGCATGCCATATATGTTTATATGTTTGATCATTTCATGTATTCACGTCGATATTGAATTGTGAACTTTAGCACTTGGCGTGTTGAGAAGAATATTAATGTGCATTTTATCTAGAGTAACGGTGACGGGCTTGGACTGTCTCTCGACGGAGAGCTCAGTTCGAGGAGGATATTGACTACCCACGCGTCTTTTATGTGATAACATGTTGTTTGAACTAATTGTGTTATTAGTAAATGTGCACTAAGGTTTTTATTTTCATTAATATGTTCACTGAGTAAGAAATAGTTATTGTGAGAAGAAATGTTGGATTTTATAATATGAACCGTGAGTGGGAATACATGCTTCGTATAAGGGTCGGGGTGACCGGCTTATCACCTCACTGAGATAGTGGTTTTGCTCACCCCCACCATTCTTTCCTTTTCAGGCTGTTGATATCGTTTTGGATGGAGGTTTTCCTATCGTTTGATCGTCTTCCAATCCGTGTTTTGGGTACTTTCTCTTTTATGTAAATTGACGAATTCATTGGCGAGATTGTATAGTTTATATTTGGTGACCCCCTTGATGTTCTTTTTGTACCTTCGCGATGTTATATCGTTCATGTATATTTTCTTTAAACTAAGTTACACCGTTGTATTTTGTACCTTTGTAAATCCTTGTTGATACTTTTTGAGATGATGTCCTCGGGTTGTACCCGTTGTTATCAGTTGTTCAGCTCCACAGGTACTTGATAGCAAGCCTTACGTTTTCTATAAACTTTATGGAGTGGAGTGCACCCATTCTGTGAAATTCATGGTTAACGTGGCGGTTGTCGCGTTCTGTCTGGGGTCGGGGCGTGACACGGGAGAAATGTCTCGGGATCGGTTGGTGAAAATTGCAAGTGCTAGAATTGCTTAAAATATCACGAAGAGGCTCGCTCAGATCCAAAGGTTGTGACAGGTAATTTATAATCTGAGTATTTTCACATGCTAGATCTAACCCCGCCTTGTTATGCCACTTGATTACGAATAAAACATTCGTAAGAAATTTTATCTTTCCGAATTTTTAAATCACAATCTCACCTAATATTGCTTCTTTAGGCCATGTGTTTATGGGAGACCATCAGGTCTACGCTTTATTTGACCCAGGTTCTGATAGGTCTTATATCCGGGATGATTTTACTGCGATCTTAGATTATCCTATCTCTCATTTGTCACCTGGAATCATCGTTCATACCCCTCTTGGAGAGCGTCTAATTCGTGATTCGGTATTCCTTGGTTGTCCATTGAAGATCAAAGATGTCATTCTAGAGGCTGATTGCCTTTGATTGATCTTGATGTTATTCTTGGCATGGATTGGCTTTCTTCTCATCATGCAATTCTCGACTGCCACGAGAAGCTTGTTATTTTTTGTAGACCAGGATTCTCAGAACTTGTTTTTGAAGGTAAACTTCAAACGAGATCCCTCCCTTTTATTTCAATGTTGACTGTGCATAAATTAATGCGTAAGGGTTGTGAGGCATTCTTGGCATTTGTCATCGATACTTCTCTTTCTGAAACTAAACTAGATGACATCCTGATCGTGAATGAATTTCCTGATGTCTTTCCCGAAGACTTACCAGGACAACCTCCGAATTGAGAGATTGATTTTTCCATTGACGTACTTCCTGGAATCACACCTATATCGATTACTCCATATCAAATGTCGCCTGCTGAGCTCAAGGAACTCCAGACACAACTTGGGGAATTATTGGAGAAGGGGTTCATACGACCTAGCACATCTCCGTGGGGTGCTCCAATTCTTTTTGTCAAAAAGAAAGATGGATCACTTCGCCTATGTGTCGACTACTGTCAATTAAACAAGGTGACAATCAAGAACAAATATCCTCTTCCAAGAATCGATGATTTGTTTGATCAATTGCGAGCAACTGTGTTCTCAAAAATTGATTTGCGATCTGGTTATCACCAACTCAAGATTAGGGAATCTGATATCCCTAAGTCTGCTTTTCGAACCAGATACGATCATTTTGAATTCTGTGTTATGCCTTTTGGACTCACAAATGCTCCTGCAGCTTTTATGGATCTTATGAATCGGGTCTTTCGGCCGTACTTAGATACGTTTGTCATCATCTTCATTGATGACATTCTTATTTATTCTAAATCGGACGACGAGCATTCTCATCATATAAGAATTGCTCTAAACATTCTCAGAGAAAATCAGTTTTATGCTAAATTCTCGAAGTGTGAATTTTGGCTTCGTGAGGTAAGCTTTTTGGGTCATCACATTTCTAAAGAAGGAATCTACGTCTATCCAGTGAAGATTCAAGCTACAATAGATTGGGAGTGTCCAAAGAACGTGACAAAGATTCGTAGTTTTCTGGGATTAGCTGGATATTATCGACAGTTTGTCAAAGACTTTTCGTTATTGACTTCATCTTTGACTAAATTGACTCGAAAACGGGTAAAATTTGAATACGAGTGAATAATGCGAGGAAGCATTTCAAGAATTGAGCATCATGATGAAGGAAATGAGCATCATGATGAAGAAAATATTCATCAATATGAAGGAAATGAGCATCATGATGAAGGAAATTAGCATCATGATGAAGGAAATGAGCATCATTATGATTGAAATAAGCATCATGATGAATGAAAAGAGCATCATGATAAGGGAAATGAGCATCTTGATGAAGGAAATATGCATCATGATATAGGAAATGAGCATCATGATGTAGGAAATAAGTATCATGATGAATGAAACATGCATCTTGATGAAGGAAATGCGCATTATGATGAAGAAATGAGCATCATGATGAAGGATTTATGCATCATGATGATGGAAATAAGCATCATGGTAAAGAAAATGAGCATCACGATGAAGAAAATATGCATCATGAAGAAGGAAATAAGCATCATGAAGGAGGAAATAAACATCATGATGATGGAAATGAGCATCATGATGACAGAAATATGCATCATGATAAAGGAAATGAGCATCATTACGTTGGAATGTGCATCATGATGAGGGAAACACGCATAATTATTAAGGAAATGAACATCATAATGAAGGATTTATTTATCATAATGATGGAAATAAGCATCATGATGAAGAAAATATTCATCATGATGGAGGAAATGAGCATCATAATGAAGGAAATTAGCATAATGATGAAGGAAATAAGCATCATGATGATTGATATAAGCATCATGATTAAAAAAAGAGCATCATGATAAGGGAAATGATCATCATGATTAAGGAAATATGCATCATGATATAGGAAATGAGTATCATGATGTAGTAAATAAGTATCATGATGAAGTAAACATGCATCTTGATGAAGGAATTGAGCAACATGATGAAGAAAATGAGCATCATGATGAAGGATTTTTGCATCATGATGATGGAAATAAGCATCATGGTGAAGGATATGAACATCGTGATGAAGAAAATATGCATCATGAAGAAGGAAATAAGCATCATGATGGATGAAATGAACATCATGATGATGGAAACGAGCATCATGATGACAGAAATATTCATCATGATGAAGGAAATAAACATCATTATGTTGGAAATGAGCATCATGTTGAATGAAATACACATAATTATTAAGGAAATGAGCATCATAATGAAGGATTTATGCATCATGTTGAAGAAAATTAACATCGTAAGAAGGATTTATGCATCATAATGATGGAAATGAGCATCAAGATGAAGGAAATAAGCATCATAATGAAGGAAATAAGCAGAATGATGGAGTAAATTAGCATTATGATGATGTAAATGAGCCTCATGATGAAGGATTCATGCGTCATGATGATGGTAATGAGCATCATGATGAAGGAAATGAGCATCATGATGAAGAAAATATGCATCTTGATGAAAGAAATGAGTATCATGATGAAGGAAATGAGCATCACGATGTTGGAAATTAGCATCATGATGAATGAAATACGCATAATGATGAAAGAAATGAGCATCATGAAGTTGGAAATGAACATCGTGATGAAAGAAATATGCATCATGATGAAGGAAATGAGCATTATTACGTTGGAAATGAGCATCATGATGAAGGAAATTTGCATCACGATGAAGAATATATGCATCATGATTAAGGAAATGGGCATAATGATGAAGGATTTATGAACAATGATGATGGAAATAATCATCATGATGAAAGAAATGAGAATGATATAGGAAATGAGCATCATGATGAAGAAAATGAACATCATGTTGAACGATTATGCATCATGATAATGGAAACGAGCATCATAATGAAGGAAATGAGCATCATTATAAAGAAAATATGCATCATTATGAAGGAAACAAGGATCATGATGGAGGAAATGAGCATCATGATGATGGAATGAGCATCTTGATGAAAGAAATAATGCATCATGATGAAGGAAATGAACATCATTATATAGGAAATGAGCATCATGATGAAGGAAACATGCGTGATCAAGGAAATGAGCATTATAATGAAGGATTTATGCATAATGACTAAGGAAACTAGTATCATGATGAATAATTTATGCATCATGATTATGGAAATGAGCATCATGAAGAAAGAAATGAGCATCATGATGAAGAAAATATACGTCATGATCACGGAAATAAGCATCATGATGGAGGAAACATGATCAAGGAAATTAGAATCATGATCACGGAAATAAGCATTATGATGAAGGAAATTAGAATCATGATGAAGGAAATGATCAACATGATGTTTCAAATAAGCATCATGATGAATAAAAAAATATCATGATAAAGGAAATGTGCATCATGATGAAGTAAATATGCATCATGATAAAGGAAATGAGCATCACGATGTAGGAAATATGCATCATGATGAAGGAAACATGCATCTTGGTGAAGGAAATGAGCATCATGGTGAAGAAAATGAGCACTATGATGAAGGGTTTATGCATCATGATGATGGAAAAAAGCATCATGGTGAACGAAATGAGCATCATGATGAAGAAAATATGCATCATGAAGAAGTAAATAAGTATCATGATAGAAGAAATAAACGTCCTGTTGATGGAAATGAGCATAGTGATGAAGAAAATATGCATCTTGATGAAGGAAATCAGCATCATGATGAAGGTAATGAGCATCATGATTTTGGAAATGAGCATCGTGACGAAAGTAATATGCATCATGATGAAGGAAATGAGCATCATGATGAAGGATATATGCATCATGATGAAAGAAATGAGCATCATAATGAAGGATTTATGAACAATGATGATGGAAATGAGCATCATGATGTAGAAAATGAACATCATGTTGAAATATTATGCATCATGATGATGGAAATGTGCATCATAATGAAGGAAATGAGCATCATGATAAAGAAAATATGCATCATTATGAAGGAAATAAGGATCATGCTGAAAGAAATGAGCATCATGATGATGGAAATCAGCATCTTGATGAAAGAAATATGCATCATGATGAAGGAAATGATCATCATTATATAGGAAATGAGCATCATGATGAAGGAAATGAGTATCATTGTGTAGGAAATGAGCATCATGATGAAGGATGCATGATCAAGGAAATGAGCATTATTATGAAGGACTTATGAATAATGACGAAGGAAACCAACATCATGATGAAGGATTTCTGCATCATGATTATGGAAATGAGCATCATGATGAAGGAAATGAGCATTATGATGAAGAAAATATACATAATGATGAAGGAAATAAGCATCATGATGGAGGAAATTATCATTATGATGAATGAAATTAGCATCATGATGAAGGAATTGATCATCATGATGCTTGAAATAAGCATCATGATGAATGAAAAGAGTATCAAGATAAAGGAAATGAGCATCATGATGAAGGAAATATGCATCATGATAAAGGAAATGAGCATCCTAATGTAGGAAATATGAATCACGATGAAGGAAACATGCATCTTTATGAAGGAAATGAGCATCGTGATGAAGAAAATGAGCATCATGGTGAAGGAAATGAGCATCATGATGAAGAAAATATACATCATGATGAAGGAAACAAGCATCATCATGGAGGAAATGAACATCATGTTGATGGAAATGAGCATCATGATGACAGAAATATGCATCATGATGAAGGAAATGAGTATCTTTACGTTGGAAATGAGCATCATGATAAAGGAAACAACATCATTATTAAGGAAATGAGCATCATAATGAAGGATTTATGCATCATGTTGATGGAAATGAGCGTCATAATGAAGAATTTATGCATCATAATGACGGAAATAAGCATCATGATGAAGGAAATATGCATCATGATAAAGAAAATATGCATCTTAACGAAGGAAATGAGCATCATGATGAAAAAAAAGAGCATCATGATGTTGGAAATAAGCATCGTGATGAAATAAATATTCATCATGATGAAGGAAATGAGCATCATGATGAAGGATTTATGAACAATGATGATGGAAATGAGCATCATGATGAAGGAAATGAGCATCATGATGTAGGAAATGAGCACCACGATGAAGGAAATATGCATCATGTTGAAGGAAAAAGGCATCATGATGATGGATTTATGCATCATGATGAAGGAAATGAGCATCATGATGAAGAAAATATGCATCATGATATAGGAAATGAGCATCATGATGTAGGAAATAAGTGTAATGATGAATGAAGCATGCATCTTGATAAAGGAAATGGGCATTATGATGAAGAAAAAATGAGCGTCGTGATGAAGGATTTATGCATCATGATGATTGAAATAAGCGTCATGGTGAAGGAAATGAGCATCATGATGAAAAAAATATGCGTCATGAAGAAGGAAATAAACATCATGATGGAGGAAATGAACATCATGATGATGGAAATGAGCATCATGATGACAGAAATATGCATCATGATGAAGGAAATGAGCATCATTATGTTGGAAATGAGCATCATGATGAAGGAAACACGCATAATTATTAAGGAAATGAGCATCATAATGAAGGATTTATGCATCATGTTGAAGAAAATTAGCATCATAATGAAGGATTTATGCATCATAATGATGGAAATGAGCATCATGTTGAAGAAAATATTCATCATGATGGAGGAAATGAGCAACATAATGAAGGAAATTAGTATCATAATATAGGAAATGAGCATCATGATGATTGATATACGTATCATGATGAAAAAAGGAGCATCATGATAAGGGAAATGAGCATCATGATGATTAAATAAATATGCATCATGATATAGGAAATGAGCATCATGATGTAGTAAATAAGTATCATAATGAAGGAAAAATGCATCTTGATGAAGGAAATGAGCATCATGATGAAGAAAATGAGCATCATGATGAAGGATTTTTGCATCATGATGATGGAAATAAGCATCATGGTGAAGGAAATGAGCATCATGATGAAGAAAATATGAATCATGAAAAAGGAAATAAGCATCATGATGGAGGAAATGAACATCATGATGACAGAAATATGCATCCTGATGTAGGAAATGTGCACCATGATGAAGGAAATACGAATCATGATATAAGAAATGAGCATCATGATGAAGGATTTATGCATCATAATTATGAAAATGAGCATCATGATGAAGGAAATGAGCATCATGATGAAAAAAATATTCATCATGATGGAGGAAATGAGCATCATGATGAAGGAAATTAGCATCATGATGATTGAAATAAGCATCATGATGAAAGAAATGAAAATCATGATAAGGGAAATGAACATCATGATGAAGGAAATATACTTCATGATATAAGAAATGAGCATCATGATGTAGGAAATAAGTATCATGATGAAGGAAATGAGCATTATGATAAAGAAAATGAGCATCATGATGAAGGATTTATGCATCATGATGATGGAAATTAGCAGCATGGTGAAGGAAATGAGCATCATGATAAAGAAAATATGCATCATGAAGAAGGAAATAAGCATCATGATGGAGGAAATGAACATCATCATGATGGAAATGAGCATCATGATGACAGAAATATTATCTCGATGAAGGAAATGAGAAACATTATGTTGGAAATGAGCATCACGATAAAGGAAACACGCATAATTATTAAGGAAATGAGCATCATAATGAAGGATTTAAGCATCGTGTTGAAGAAAATTAGCATCATAAGAAGGATTTATGCGTCATAATGATGAAAATGAGCATTAAGATGAAGTAAATAAGCATCATGATGAAGGAAATAAGCAAAATGATGGAGTAAATTAGCATTATGATGGTGTAAATGAGCCTCATGATGAAGGATTTATGCATCATTATGATGGTAATGAGCATCATGATGAAGAAAATATGCATCTTGATGAAAGAAATGAGCATTATGATGAAGGAAATGAGCATCATGATTTTGGAAATGAGCATCGTGATGAAAGAAATATGCATCATGATGAAGGAAATGAGCATCATTGCGTGGGAAATGAGAATCATGATGAAGGAAATTTGCATCATTATGAAGGACATATGCATCATGATTAAGGAAATGAGAATCATGATGAAGGAAATAAGCATAATGATGAAGGAAATGAACATCATCATGATGGAATGAGCATCATGATGACAGAAATATGTATCACGATGAAGGAAATGATAATCATTATGTTGGAAATGAACATCATGATGAAGGAAACACGCATAATTGTTAAGGAAATGAGCATCATAATGAATGATTTATGCGTCTTGTTGAAGAAAATAGCATAATAACGAAGGATTTATGCATCATGATCAAGGAAATGAGCATCATGATAAAAAAAATATGCATCATGAAGAAGGAAATAAGCAAAATGACGGAGTAAATTAGCATCATGATGATGGTAATGAGCATCATGATGATGGTAATGAGCCTCATGGTGATGGTAATGAGCTTCATGATGAAGAAAATATGCATCATGATGAAGGATATGAGCATCATAATGAAGGAAATAAGCATCATGATGCTGGAAATGATCATCATTATATAGGAAATGAGCATCATGATGAAGGAAATTATCATCATTATATAGGAAATGAGCATCATGATGAAGGAAATGAGCATCATTATGTAGGAAATGAGCATCATGATGAAGGAAACATGCATGATCAAGGAAATGAGCATTATTATGAATGATTTATGAATAATGACGAAGGAAACCAACATCATGATGAAGGATTTATGCATCATGATTAGGAAATGAGCATCATGATGAAGGAAATGAGCATTATGATGAAGAAAATATACATAATGATGAAGGAAATAAGCATCATGATGGAGGAAATTAGCGTTATGATGAATGAAATTAGCATCATGATGAAGGAATTTATCATCATGATGCTTGAAATAAGCATCATGATGAATGAATAGAGTATCACGATAAAGGAAATGAGCATCATGATAAAAGAAATATGCATCATAATAAATAAAATGAGCATCCTGATGTAGGAAATATGCATCACGATGAAGGAAACATGCATCTTTATGAAGGAAATGAGCATCGTGATGAAGAAAATGAGCATCATGATGAAGGGTTTATGCATCATCATGATGGATATAAGCATCATGGTGAAGGAAATGAGCATCATGATGAAGAAAATATACATCATGAAGAAGGAAACAAGCATCATCATGGAGGAAATGAACATCATGTTGTTGGAAATTAGCATCACGATGACAGAAATATGCATCATGATGAAGGAAATGAGCATCATGATGATGAAAATATGCATCGTGATGAAGGAAATGAGCATCATATTTAAGGAAATGAGCATCATGATGTTTGAAATGAGCATCGTGATGAAAGAAATATGCATCATGATGAAGGAAATGAGCATCATTACGTGGGAAATGAGCATAATGATGAAGGAAATGAACATCATGTTGAACGATTATGCATCATGATGATGTAAATGGGCATAATAATGAAGGAAATGAGCATCATGATGATGGAAATGAGCATCTTGATGAAAGAAATATGCATCATGATGAACGAAATGAGCATCATTATATTGAAAATGAGCATCATGATGAAGGAAACATGCATGATCAAGGAAATGAGCATTATAATTAAGGATTTATGCATAATGACAAAGGAAACCAGCATCATGATGAAGGATTTATGCATCATGATTATGGAAATGTGCATCATGTTGAAGGAAATGAGCATCATGATGAAGAAAATATACATCATGATGAGGGAAATAAGCATCATGATCGAGGAAATTAGCATTATGATGAAGGAAATTGACATCATGATGAAGAAAATGATCATCATGATGTTTGAAATAAGAATCATGATGAATGAAAAAGCATCATGATAAAGGAAATGAGCATTATGATGGAGTAAATATGCATTATGATAAAGGAAATGAGCATCATGATGTATGAAATATGCATCATGATGAATGAAACATGCATCTTGATGAAGGAAATGTGCATCATAATGAAGAAAATATGCATCATGAAGATGGAAACAAGCATCATGATAGAGGAAATAAACATCATATTGATGGAAATGAGCATCATGAAGACATAAATATCCATCATGATGAAGGAAATGAGCATCATTATATTGGAAATGAGCATCATGATGAAGAAAACATGCATCATTATTAAGGAAATGAGTATCATAACGAAGGATTTATGCATCATATTGATGGAAATGAGCATCATGATGAAAAAATAAGCATCATGATAAAGAAAATATGCATCATGATAAAGGATTTTTGCATCATGATGATGGTAATGAGCATAACGATGAAGGAAATATGCATAATGATGAAGAAATTATGCATCTTGATGAAGGAAATGAGAATCACGATGAAGGAAATAAGCATGATGATGTTGGTAATGAATATCATAATGAAAGTAATATGCATCATGAGGAAGGAAATGAGCATCATGATGAAGGATATATGCATCATGACTAAGGAAATTACCATCATGATTAAGGATTTATGAGAAATGATGATGGAAATGAGCGTCATGATGAAGGAAATTAGTATCATGATGTAGGAAATGAGTATCATGAAGAAGGAAATACGCATCATGTTGAAGGAAATAGGCATCATGATGAAGGGTTTATGCATCATGATTATGAAAATGATCATCATGATGAAGGAAATGAGAATCACGATGAAGAAAATATACATCATGATGGAATAAATGAGCATCATGATGAAGGAAATTAGCATCATGATGAAGGAAATAAGCATCATGAAAAAGAAAATATGCATCATGATGAAGGAATTAAGCAAAATGATGGAGGAAATTAGCATCATGATGATGTAAATGAGCCTCATGATTAAGGATTTATGCATCATGATGATGGTAATGAGCATCATGATGAAGGAAATGAGCATCATGATAAAGTAAATATGTATCTTGATAAAGGAAATGAGCATCATGATGAAGGAAATGAGCATCATGGTGTTGGAAATGAGCATCGTGATGAAAGAAATATGCATCATGATGAAGGAAATGAGCATCATTACGTGGGAAATGAGCATCATGATGAAGGAAATGAGCATCATGATGAAGGATATATGCATCATGATGAAAGAAATGAGCATCATGATGAAGGATTTATAAACAATGATGATGGAAATGAGCATCATGATGTAGGAAATGAGCATCATGATGAAGGAAATACGCATCATGTTGAAGGAAATAGGCATAATGATGAAGGATTTATGCATCATGATAGTGGAAATGAGCATCATGATGAAGGAAATAAGCATCATGATGGAGGAAATGAGCATTATGACGAAGGGAATTAGAATCATGATGAAGGAAATGAGCATCATGATGTTTGAAATAAACATCATGATGAAAGGAAAGAGCATCATGATTAGGGAAATAAACATTATGATGAAGAAAATCTGCATCATGATATAGGAAATGTGCATCATGATGTAGGAAATAAGCATCTTGATGTTGGTAATGAGCATCGTGATGATAGTAATATGCATCATGAGGAAGGAAATAAGCATCGTGATGAAGGATATAAGCATCATGATGCTCATTTCGCATCATGTTGAAGGAAATAGGCATCATGATGAAGGATTTATGCATCATGATTATGGAAATGATCATCATGATGAAGGAAATGAGAATCATGATGAAGAAAATATACATCATGATGGAGGAAATGAGCATCATGATGAAGGAAATTAGCATCATGATGAAGGAAATAAGCATCATGAAAAAAAAAATATGCATCATGATGAAGGAATTAAGGAAAATTATGGAGGAAATTAGCATCATGATGATGTAAATGAGCCTCATGATGAAGGATTTATGCATCATGATGATGGTAATGAGAATCATGATGAAGGAAATGAGCATAATGATAAAGAAAATATGCATCTTGATAAAGGAAATGAGCATCATGATGAATAAATGAGCATAATGATGTTGGAAATGAGCATCGTGATGAAAGAAATATGCATCATGATGAAGGAAATGAGCATCATTACGTGGGAAATGAGCATCATGATGAAGGAAATGAACATCATGATGAAGGATATATGCATCATGATGAAGGAAATGAGCATCATGATGAAGTATTTATGAACAATGATGATGTAAATGAGCATCATGATGTAGGAAATGAGCATCATGATGAAGGAAATACGCATCATGTTGAAGGAAATAGGCATAATGATGAAGGATTTACGCATCATGATTCTGGAATTGAGCATCATGATGAAGGATTTATGAACAATGATGATGAAGGAATTAAGGAAATGAGCATCATGATGTATGAAATATGCATCATGATGAATGAAACATGCATCTTGATGAAGGAAATGTGCATCATAATGAAGAAAATATGCATCATGAAGATGGAAACAAGCATCATGATAGAGGAAATAAACATCATATTGATGGAAATGAGCATCATGAAGACATAAATATCCATCATGATGAAGGAAATGAGCATCATTATATTGGAAATGAGCATCATGATGAAGAAAACATGCATCATTATTAAGGAAATGAGTGTCATAACGAAGGATTTATGCATCATATTGATGGAAATGAGCATCATGATGAAAAAAATAAGCATCATGATAAAGAAAATATGCATCATGATAAAGGATTTTTGCATCATGATGATGGTAATGAGCATAACGATGAAGGAAATATGCATAATGATGAAGAAATTATGCATCTTGATGAAGGAAATGAGAATCACGATGAAGGAAATAAGCATGATGATGTTGGTAATGAATATCGTAATGAAAGTAATATGCATCATGATGAAGGAAATGAGCATCATGATGAAGGATATATGCATCATGACTAAGGAAATGAGCATCATGATTAAGGATTTATGAACAATGATGATGGAAATGAGCATCATGATGAAGGAAATTAGCATCATGATGTGGGAAATGAGTATCATGAAGAAGGAAATACACATCATGTTGAAGGAAATAGTCATCATGATGAAGGGTTTATGCATCATGATTATGAAAATGATCATCATCATGATGGAAATGAGAATCACGATGAAGAAATATACATCATGATGGAGGAAATGAGCATCATGATGAAGGAAATGAGTATCATGATGAAGGAAATAAGTGTCATGAAAAAGAAAATATGCATCATGATGAAGGAATTAAGCAAAATGATGGAGGAAATTAGCATCATGATAATGTAAATGAGCCTCATGATGAAGGATTTATGCATCATGATGATGGTAATGAGCATCATGATGAAGGAAATGAGCATCATGATAAAGAAAATATGTATCTTGATAAAGGAAATGAGCATCATGATGAAGGAAATGAGCATCATGGTGTTGGAAATGAGCATCGTGATGAAAGAAATATGCATCATGATGAAAGAAATGAGCATCATTACGTGGGAAATGAGCATCATGATGAAGGAAATGAACATCATGATGAAGGATGAAGGAAATGAGCATCATGATGAAGTATTTATGAACAATGATGATGGAAATGAGCATCATGATGTAGGAAATGAGCATCATGATGAAGGAAATACGCATCATGTTGAAGGAAATAGGCATAATGATGAAGGATTTACGCATCATGATTCTGGAAATGAGCATCATGATGAAGGATTTATGAACAATGATGATGAAAATGAGCATCATGATGAAGGAAATGAACATCATGTTGAACGATTATGCATCATGATGATGTAAATGAGCATCATAATGAACGAAATGAGCATCATGATAAAGAAAATATGCATCATTATGAAGGAAATAAGGATCATGATGGAGGAAATGAGCATCATGATGATGGAAATGAGCATCTTGATGAAAGAAATATGCATCATTATGAAAGAAATGAGCATCATTATATAGGAAATGAGCATCATGATGAAGGAAACATGCATGATCAAGGAAATGAGCACTATAATGAAGGATTTATGCATAATGACAAAGGAAACCAGCATTATGATGAAGGATTTATGCATCATGATTATGGAAATGAGCATCATGTTGAAGGAAATGAGCATCATGATGAAGAAAATATACATCATGATGAGGGAAATAAGCATCATGATCGAGGAAGGAAGCAAACTAGAGTATTTCGTATTTACCAGGAAGAGGCTCGCTCAGATCCAAAGGTTGTGACAGGTAATTTATAATCTGAGTATTTTCACATGCTAGATCTAACCCCGCCTTGTTATGCCACTTGATTACGAATAAAACATTCGTAAGAAATTTTATCTTTCCGAATTTTTAAATCACAATCTCACCTAATATTGCTTCTTTAGGCCATGTGTTTATGGGAGACCATCAGGTCTACGCTTTATTTGACCCAGGTTCTGATAGGTCTTATATCCGAGATGATTTTACTGCGATCTTAGATTATCCTATCTCTCATTTGTCACCTGGAATCATCGTTCATACCCCTCTTGGAGAGCGTCTAATTCGTGATTCGGTATTCCTTGGTTGTCCATTGAAGATCAAAGATGTCATTCTAGAGGCTGATTGCCTTTGATTGATCTTGATGTTATTCTTGGCATGGATTGGCTTTCTTCTCATCATGCAATTCTCGACTGCCACGAGAAGCTTGTTATTTTTTGTAGACCAGGATTCTCAGAACTTGTTTTTGAAGGTAAACTTCAAACGAGATCCCTCCCTTTTATTTCAATGTTGACTGTGCATAAATTAATGCGTAAGGGTTGTGAGGCATTCTTGGCATTTGTCATCGATACTTCTCTTTCTGAAACTAAACTAGATGACATCCTGATCGTGAATGAATTTCCTGATGTCTTTCCCGAAGACTTACCAGGACAACCTCCGAATTGAGAGATTGATTTTTCCATTGACGTACTTCCTGGAATCACACCTATATCGATTACTCCATATCAAATGTCGCCTGCTGAGCTCAAGGAACTCCAGACACAACTTGGGGAATTATTGGAGAAGGGGTTCATACGACCTAGCACATCTCCGTGGGGTGCTCCAGTTCTTTTTGTCAAAAAGAAAGATGGATCACTTCGCCTATGTGTCGACTACTGTCAATTAAACAAGGTGACAATCAAGAACAAATATCCTCTTCCAAGAATCGATGATTTGTTTGATCAATTGCGAGCAACTGTGTTCTCAAAAATTGATTTGCGATCTGGTTATCACCAACTCAAGATTAGGGAATCTGATATCCCTAAGTCTGCTTTTCGAACCAGATACGATCATTTTGAATTCTGTGTTATGCCTTTTGGACTCACAAATGCTCTTGCAGCTTTTATGGATCTTATGAATCGGGTCTTTCGGCCGTACTTAGATACGTTTGTCATCATCTTCATTGATGACATTCTTATTTATTCTAAATCGGACGACGAGCATTCTCATCATATAAGAATTGCTCTAAACATTCTCAGAAAAAATCAGCTTTATGCTAAATTCTCGAAGTGTGAATTTTGGCTTCGTGAGGTAAGCTTTTTGGGTCATCACATTTCTAAAGAAGGAATCTACGTCTATCCAGTGAAGATTCAAGCTACAATAGATTGGGAGCATCCAAAGAACGTGACAAAGATTCGTAGTTTTCTGGGATTAGCTGGATATTATCGACAGTTTGTCAAAGACTTTTCGTTATTGACTTCATCTTTGACAAAATTGACTCGAAAACGGGTAAAATTTGAATACGAGTGAATAATGCGAGGAAGCATTTCAAGAATTGAGCATCATGATGAAGGAAATGAGCATCATGATGAAGAAAATATTCATCAATATGAAGGAAATGAGCATCATGATGAAGGAAATTAGCATCATGATGAAGGAAATGAGCATCATTATGATTGAAATAAGCATCATGATGAATGAAAAGAGCATCATGATAAGGGAAATGAGCATCGTGATGAAGGAAATATGCATCATGATATAGGAAATGAGCATCATGATGTAGGAAATAAGTATCATGATGAATGAAACATGCATCTTGATGAAGGAAATGCGCATTATGATGAAGAAATGAGCATCATGATGAAGGATTTATGCATCATGATGATGGAAATAAGCATCATGGTAAAGAAAATGAGCATCACGATGAAGAAAATATGCATCATGAAGAAGGAAATAAGCATCATGAAGGAGGAAATAAACATCATGATGATGGAAATGAGCATCATGATGACAGAAATATGCATCATGATAAAGGAAATGAGCATCATTACGTTGGAATGTGCATCATGATGAGGGAAACACGCATAATTATTAAGGAAATGAACATCATAATGAAGGATTTATTTATCATAATGATGGAAATAAGCATCATGATGAAGAAAATATTCATCATGATGGAGGAAATGAGCATCATAATGAAGGAAATTAGCATAATGATGAAGGAAATAAGCATCATGATGATTGATATAAGCATCATGATTAAAAAAAGAGCATCATGATAAGGGAAATGATCATCATGATTAAGGAAATATGCATCATGATATAGGAAATGAGTATCATGATGTAGAAAATAAGTATCATGATGAAGTAAACATGCATCTTGATGAAGGAATTGAGCAACATGATGAAGAAAATGAGCATCATGATGAAGGATTTTTGCATCATGATGATGGAAATAAGCATTATGGTGAAGGATATGAACATCGTGATGAAGAAAATATGCATCATGAAGAAGGAAATAAGCATCATGATGGATGAAATGAACATCATGATGATGGAAACGAGCATCATGATGACAGAAATATTCGTCATGATGAAGGAAATAAACATCATTATGTTGGAAATGAGCATCATGTTGAATGAAATACACATAATTATTAAGGAAATGAGCATCATAATGAAGGATTTATGCATCATGTTGAAGAAAATTAACATCGTAAGAAGGATTTATGCATCATAATGATGGAAATGAGCATCAAGATGAAGGAAATAAGCATCATAATGAAGGAAATAAGCAGAATGATGCAGTAAATTAGCATTATGATGATGTAAATGAGCCTCATGATGAAGGATTCATGCGTCATGATGATGGTAATGAGCATCATGATGAAGGAAATGAGCATCATGATGAAGAAAATATGCATCTTGATGAAAGAAATGAGTATCATGATGAAGGAAATGAGCATCACGATGTTGGAAATTAGCATCATGATGAATGAAATACGCATAATGATGAAAGAAATGAGCATCATGAAGTTGGAAATGAACATCGTGATGAAAGAAATATGCATCATGATGAAGGAAATGAGCATTATTACGTTGGAAATGAGCATCATGATGAAGGAAATTTGCATCACGATGAAGAATATATGCATCATGATTAAGGAAATGGGCATAATGATGAAGGATTTATGAACAATGATGATGGAAATAATCATCATGATGAAAGAAATGAGAATGATATAGGAAATGAGCATCATGATGAAGAAAATGAACATCATGTTGAACGATTATGCATCATGATAATGGAAACGAGCATCATAATGAAGGAAATGAGCATCATTATAAAGAAAATATGCATCATTATGAAGGAAACAAGGATCATGATGGAGGAAATGAGCATCATGATGATGGAATGAGCATCTTGATGAAAGAAATAATGCATCATGATGAAGGAAATGAACATCATTATATAGGAAATGAGCATCATGATGAAGGAAACATGCGTGATCAAGGAAATGAGCATTATAATGAAGGATTTATGCATAATGACTAAGGAAACTAGAATCATGATGAATAATTTATGCATCATGATTATGGAAATGAGCATCATGAAGAAAGAAATGAGCATCATGATGAAGAAAATATACGTCATGATCACGGAAATAAGATCATGATGGAGGAAACATGATCAAGGAAATTAGAATCATGATCACGGAAATAAGCATTATGATGAAGGAAATTAGAATCATGATGAAGGAAATGATCAACATGATGTTTCAAATAAGCATCGTGATGAATAAAAAAATATCATGATAAAGGAAATGTGCATCATGATGAAGTAAATATGCATCATGATAAAGGAAATGAGCATCACGATGTAGGAAATATGCATCATGATGAAGGAAACATGCATCTTGGTGAAGGAAATGAGCATCATGGTGAAGAAAATGAGCACCATGATGAAGGGTTTATGCATCATGATGATGGAAAAAAGCATCATGGTGAACGAAATGAGCATCATGATGAAGAAAATATGCATCATGAAGAAGTAAATAAGTATCATGATAGAAGAAATAAACGTCCTGTTGATGGAAATGAGCATAGTGATGAAGAAAATATGCATCTTGATGAAGGAAATCAGCATCATGATGAAGGTAATGAGCATCATGATTTTGGAAATGAGCATCGTGACGAAAGTAATATGCATCATGATGAAGGAAATGAGCATCATGATGAAGGATATATGCATCATGATGAAAGAAATGAGCATCATAATGAAGGATTTATGAAAAATGATGATGGAAATGAGCATCATGATGTAGAAAATGAACATCATGTTGAAATATTACGCATCATGATGATGGAAATGTGCATCATAATGAAGGAAATGAGCATCATGATAAAGAAAATATGCATCATTATGAAGGAAATAAGGATCATGCTGAAAGAATGAGCATCATGATGATGGAAATCAGCATCTTGATGAAAGAAATATGCATCATGATGAAGGAAATGATCATCATTATATAGGAAATGAGCATCATGATGAAGGAAATGAGTATCATTGTGTAGGAAATGAGCATCATGATGAAGGATGCATGATCAAGGAAATGAGCATTATTATGAAGGACTTATGAATAATGACGAAGGAAACCAACATCATGATGAAGGATTTCTGCATCATGATTATGGAAATGAGCATCATGATGAAGGAAATGAGCATTATGATGAAGAAAATATACATAATGATGAAGGAAATAAGCATCATGATGGAGGAAATTATCATTATGATGAATGAAATTAGCATCATGATGAAGGAATTGATCATCATGATGCTTGAAATAAGCATCATGATGAATGAAAAGAGTATCAAGATAAAGGAAATGAGCATCATGATGAAGGAAATATGCATCATGATAAAGGAAATGAGCATCCTAATGTAGGAAATATGAATCACGATGAAGGAAACATGCATCTTTATGAAGGAAATGAGCATCGTGATGAAGAAAATGAGCATCATGGTGAAGGAAATGAGCATCATGATGAAGAAAATATACATCATGATGAAGGAAACAAGCATCATCATGGAGGAAATGAACATCATGTTGATGGAAATGAGCATCATGATGACAGAAATATGCATCATGATGAAGGAAATGAGTATCTTTACGTTGGAAATGAGCATCATGATAAAGGAAACAACATCATTATTAAGGAAATGAGCATCATAATGAAGGATTTATGCATCATGTTGATGGAAATGAGCGTCATAATGAAGAATTTATGCATCATAATGACGGAAATAAGCATCATGATGAAGGAAATATGCATCATGATAAATAAAATATGCATCATGATGAAGGATTTATGCATCATGATGATGGTAATGAGCATTCTTATGAAGAAAATGGGCATCGGGACAAAGAAAATATGCATCTTGACGAAGGAAATGAGCATCATGATGAAAAAAAAGAGCATCATGATGTTGGAAATAAGCATCGTGATGAAATAAATATTCATCATGATGAAGGAAATGAGCATCATGATGAAGGATTTATGAACAATGATGATGGAAATGAGCATCATGATGAAGGAAATGAGCATCATGATGTAGGAAATGAGCACCACGATGAAGGAAATATGCATCATGTTGAAGGAAAAAGGCATCATGATGATGGATTTATGCATCATGATGAAGGAAATGAGCATCATGATGAAGAAAATATGCATCATGATATAGGAAATGAGCATCATGATGTAGGAAATAAGTGTAATGATGAATGAAGCATGCATCTTGATAAAGGAAATGGGCATATTGATGAAGAAAAAATGAGCGTCGTGATGAAGGATTTATGCATCATGATGATTGAAATAAGCGTCATGGTGAAGGAAATGAGCATCATGATGAAAAAAATATGCGTCATGAAGAAGGAAATAAACATCATGATGGAGGAAATGAACATCATGATGATGGAAATGAGCATCATGATGACAGAAATATGCATCATGATGAAGGAAATGAGCATCATTATGTTGGAAATGAGCATCATGATGAAGGAAACACGCATAATTATTAAGGAAATGAGCATCATAATGAAGGATTTATGCATCATGTTGAAGAAAATTAGCATCATAATGAAGGATTTATGCATCATAATGATGGAAATGAGCATCATGTTGAAGAAAATATTCATCATGATGGAGGAAATGAGCAACATAATGAAGGAAATTAGTATCATAATATAGGAAATGAGCATCCTGATGATTGATATACGTATCATGATAAAAAAAGGAGCATCATGATAAGGGAAATGAGCATCATGATGATTAAATAAATATGCATCATGATATAGGAAATGAGCATCATGATGTAGTAAATAAGTATCATAATGAAGGAAAAATGCATCTTGATGAAGGAAATGAGCATCATGATGAAGAAAATGAGCATCATGATGAAGGATTTTTGCATCATGATGATGGAAATAAGCATCATGGTGAAGGAAATGAGCATCATGATGAAGAAAATATGAATCATGAAAAAGGAAATAAGCATCATGATGGAGGAAATGAACATCATGATGACAGAAATATGCATCCTGATGTAGGAAATGTGCACCATGATGAAGGAAATACGAATCATGATATAAGAAATGAGCATCATGATGAAGGATTTATGCATCATAATTATGAAAATGAGCATCATGATGAAGGAAATGAGCATCATGATGAAAAAAATATTCATCATGATGGAGGAAATGAGCATCATGATGAAGGAAATTAGCATCATGATGATTGAAATAAGCATCATGATGAAAGAAATGAAAATCATGATAAGGGAAATGAACATCATGATGAAGGAAATATACTTCATGATATAAGAAATGAGCATCATGATGTAGGAAATAAGTATCATGATGAAGGAAATGAGCATTATGATAAAGAAAATGAGCATCATGATGAAGGATTTATGCATCATGATGATGGAAATTAGCAGCATGGTGAAGGAAATGAGCATCATGATAAAGAAAATATGCATTATGAAGAAGGAAATAAGCATCATGATGGAGGAAATGAACATCATCATGATGGAAATGAGCATCATGATGACAGAAATATTATCTCGATGAAGGAAATGAGAAACATTATGTTGGAAATGAGCATCACGATAAAGGAAACACGCATAATTATTAAGGAAATGAGTATCATAATGAAGGATTTAAGCATCGTGTTGAAGAAAATTAGCATCATAAGAAGGATTTATGCGTCATAATGATGAAAATGAGCATTAAGATGAAGTAAATAAGCATCATGATGAAGGAAATAAGCAAAATGATGGAGTAAATTAGCATTATGATGGTGTAAATGAGCCTCATGATGAAGGATTTATGCATCATTATGATGGTAATGAGCATCATGATGAAGAAAATATGCATCTTGATGAAAGAAATGAGCATTATGATGAAGGAAATGAGCATCATGATTTTGGAAATGAGCATCGTGATGAAAGAAATATGCATCATGATGAAGGAAATGAGCATCATTGCGTGGGAAATGAGAATCATGATGAAGGAAATTTGCATCATTATGAAGGACATATGCATCATGATTAAGGAAATGAGAATCATGATGAAGGAAATAAGCATAATGATGAAGGAAATGAACATCATCATGATGGAATGAGCATCATGATGACAGAAATATGTATCACGATGAAGGAAATGAGAATCATTATGTTGGAAATGAACATCATGATGAAGGAAACACGCATAATTGTTAAGGAAATGAGCATCATAATGAAGGATTTATGCGTCTTGTTGAAGAAAATAGCATAATAACGAAGGATTTATGCATCATGATCAAGGAAATGAGCATCATGATAAAAAAAATATGCATCATGAAGAAGGAAATAAGCAAAATGACAGAGTAAATTATCATCATGATGATGGTAATGAGCATCATGATGATGGTAATGAGCCTCATGGTGATGGTAATGAGCTTCATGATGAAGAAAATATGCATCATGATGAAGGATATGAGCATCATAATGAAGGAAATAAGCATCATGATGCTGGAAATGATCATCATTATATAGGAAATGAGCATCATGATGAAGGAAATTATCATCATTATATAGGAAATGAGCATCATGATGAAGGAAATGAGCATCATTATGTAGGAAATGAGCATCATGATGAAGGAAACATGCATGATCAAGGAAATGAGCATTATTATGAATGATTTATGAATAATGACGAAGGAAACCAACATCATGATGAAGGATTTATGCATCATGATTAGGAAATGAGCATCATGATGAAGGAAATGAGCATTATGATGAAGAAAATATACATAATGATGAAGGAAATAAGCATCATGATGGAGGAAATTAGCGTTATGATGAATGAAATTAGCATCATGATGAAGGAATTTATCATCATGATGCTTGAAATAAGCATCATGATGAATGAAAAGAGTATCACGATAAAGGAAATGAGCATCATGATAAAGGAAATATGCATCATAATAAATAAAATGAGCATCCTGATGTAGGAAATATGCATCACGATGAAGGAAACATGCATCTTTATGAAGGAAATGAGCATCGTGATGAAGAAAATGAGCATCATGATGAAGGGTTTATGCATCATCATGATGGATATAAGCATCATGGTGAAGGAAATGAGCATCATGATGAAGAAAATATACATCATGAAGAAGGAAACAAGCATCATCATGGAGGAAATGAACATCATGTTGTTGGAAATTAGCATCATGATGACAGAAATATGCATCATGATGAAGGAAATGAGCATCATGATGATGAAAATATGCATCGTGATGAAGGAAATGAGCATCATATTTAAGGAAATGAGCATCATGATGTTTTAAATGAGCATCGTGATGAAAGAAATATGCATCATGATGAAGGAAATGAGCATCATTACGTGGGAAATGAGCATAATGATGAAGGAAATGAACATCATGTTGAACGATTATGCATCATGATGATGTAAATGGGCATAATAATGAAGGAAATGAGCATCATGATGATGGAAATGAGCATCTTGATGAAAGAAATATGCATCATGATGAACGAAATGAGCATCATTATATTGGAAATGAGCATCATGATGAAGGAAACATGCATGATCAAGGAAATGAGCATTATAATTAAGGATTTATGCATAATGACAAAGGAAACCAGCATCATGATGAAGGATTTATGCATCATGATTATGGAAATGTGCATCATGTTGAAGGAAATGAGCATCATGATGAAGAAAATATACATCATGATGAGGGAAATAAGCATCATGATCGAGGAAATTAGCATTATGATGAAGGAAATTGACATCATGATGAAGAAAATGATCATCATGATGTTTGAAATAAGAATCATGATGAATGAAAAAGCATCATGATAAAGGAAATGAGCATTATGATGGAGTAAATATGCATTATGATAAAGGAAATGAGCATCATGATGTATGAAATATGCATCATGATGAATGAAACATGCATCTTGATGAAGGAAATGTGCATCATAATGAAGAAAATATGCATCATGAAGATGGAAACAAGCATCATGATAGAGGAAATAAACATCATATTTATGGAAATGAGCATCATGAAGACATAAATATCCATCATGATGAAGGAAATGAGCATCATTATATTGGAAATGAGCATCATGATGAAGAAAACATGCATCATTATTAAGGAAATGAGTATCATAACGAAGGATTTATGCATCATATTGATGGAAATGAGCATCATGATGAAAAAAATAAGCATCATGATAAAGAAAATATGCATCATGATAAAGGATTTTTGCATCATGATGATGGTAATGAGCATAACGATGAAGGAAATATGCATAATGATGAAGAAATTATGCATCTTGATGAAGGAAATGAGAATCACGATGAAGGAAATAAGCATGATGATGTTGGTAATGAATATCGTAATGAAAGTAATATGCATCATGAGGAAGGAAATGAGCATCATGATGAAGGATTTATGAGAAATGATGATGGAAATGAGCATCATGATGAAGGAAATTAGCATCATGATGTAGGAAATGAGTATCATGAAGAAGGAAATACGCATCATGTTGAAGGAAATAGGCATCATGATGAAGGGTTTATGCATCATGATTATGAAAATGATCATCATGATGAAGGAAATGAGAATCACGATGAAGAAAATATACATCATGATGGAATAAATGAGCATCATGATGAAGGAAATTAGCATCATGATGAAGGAAATAAGCATCATGAAAAAGAAAATATGCATCATGATGAAGGAATTAAGCAAAATGATGGAGGAAATTAGCATCATGATGATGTAAATGAGCCTCATGATTAAGGATTTATGCATCATGATGATGGTAATGAGCATCATGATGAAGGAAATGAGCATCATGATAAAGTAAATATGTATCTTGATAAAGGAAATGAGCATCATGATGAAGGAAATGAGCATCATGGTGTTGGAAATGAGCATCGTGATGAAAGAAATATGCATCATGATGAAGGAAATGAGCATCATTACGTGGGAAATGAGCATCTTGATGAAGGAAATGAGCATCATGATGAAGGATATATGCATCATGATGAAGGAAATGAGCATCATGATGAAGGATTTATAAACAATGATGATGGAAATGAGCATCATGATGTAGGAAATGAGCATCATGATGAAGGAAATACGCATCATGTTGAAGGAAATAGGCATAATGATGAAGGATTTATGCATCATGATAGTGGAAATGAGCATCATGATGAAGGAAATAAGCATCATGATGGAGGAAATGAGCATTATGACGAAGGGAATTAGAATCATGATGAAGGAAATGAGCATCATGATGTTTGAAATAAACATCATGATGAAAGGAAAGAGCATCATGATAAGGGAAATAAACATTATGATGAAGAAAATCTGCATCATGATATAGGAAATGTGCATCATGATGTAGGAAATAAGCATCTTGATGTTGGTAATGAGCATCGTGATGATAGTAATATGCATCATGAGGAAGGAAATAAGCATCATGATGAAGGATATAAGCATCATGATGCTCATTTCGCATCATGTTGAGGGAAATAGGCATCATGATGAAGGATTTATGCATCATGATTATGGAAATGATCATCATGATGAAGGAAATGAGAATCATGATGAAGAAAATATACATCATGATGAAGGAAATGAGCATCATGATGAAGGAAATTAGCATCATGATGAAGGAAATGAGAATCATTATGAAAAAATTATACATCATGATGAAGGAATTAAGGAAAATTATGGAGGAAATTAGCATCATGATGATGTAAATGAGCCTCATGATGAAGGATTTATGCATCATGATGATGGTAATGAGAATCATGATGAAGGAAATGAGCATAATGATAAAGAAAATATGCATCTTGATAAAGGAAATGAGCATCATGATGAAGGAAATGAGCATAATGATGTTGGAAATGAGCATCGTGATGAAAGAAATATGCATCATGATGAAGGAAATGAGCATCATTACATGGGAAATGAGCATCATGATGAAGGAAATGAACATCATGATGAAGGATATATGCATCATGATGAAGGAAATGAGCATCATGATGAAGTATTTATGAACAATGATGATGGAAATGAGCATCATGATGTAGGAAATGAGCATCATGATGAAGGAAATACGCATCATGTTGAAGGAAATAGGCATAATGATGAAGGATTTATGAACAATGATGATGAAGGAATTAAGGAAATGAGCATCATGATGTATGAAATATGCATCATGATGAATGAAACATGCATCTTGATGAAGGAAATGTGCATCATAATGAAGAAAATATGCATCATGAAGATGGAAACAAGCATCATGATAGAGGAAATAAACATCATATTGATGGAAATGAGCATCATGAAGACATAAATATCCATCATGATGAAGGAAATGAGCATCATTATATTGGAAATGAGCATCATGATGAAGAAAACATGCATCATTATTAAGGAAATGAGTATCATAACGAAGGATTTATGCATCATATTGATGGAAATGAGCATCATGATGAAAAAAATAAGCATCATGATAAAGAAAATATGCATCATGATAAAGGATTTTTGCATCATGATGATGGTAATGAGCATAACGATGAAGGAAATATGCATAATGATGAAGAAATTATGCATCTTGATGAAGGAAATGAGAATCACGATGAAGGAAATAAGCATCATGATGTTGGTAATGAATATCGTAATGAAAGTAATATGCATCATGATGAAGGAAATGAGCATCATGATGAAGGATATATGCATCATGACTAAGGAAATGAGCATCATGATTAAGGATTTATGAACAATGATGATGGAAATGAGCATCATGATGAAGGAAATTAGCATCATGATGTAGGAAATGAGTATCATGAAGAAGGAAATACACATCATGTTGAAGGAAATAGTCATCATGATGAAGGGTTTATGCATCATGATTATGAAAATGATCATCATCATGATGGAAATGAGAATCACGATGAAGAAATATACATCATGATGGAGGAAATGAGCATCATGATGAAGGAAATGAGTATCATGATGAAGGAAATAAGTGTCATGAAAAAGAAAATATGCATCATGATGAAGGAATTAAGCAAAATGATGGAGGAAATTAGCATCATGATAATGTAAATGAGCCTCATGATGAAGGATTTATGCATCATGATGATGGTAATGAGCATCATGATGAAGGAAATGAGCATCATGATAAAGAAAATATGTATCTTGATAAAGGAAATGAGCATCATGATGAAGGAAATGAGCATCATGGTGTTGGAAATGAGCATCGTGATGAAAGAAATATGCATCATGATGAAGGAAATGAGCATCATTACGTGGGAAATGAGCATCATGATGAAGGAAATGAACATCATGATGAAGGATATATGCATCATGATGAAGGAAATGAGCATCATGATGAAGTATTTATGAACAATGATGATGGAAATGAGCATCATGATGTAGGAAATGAGCATCATGATGAAGGAAATACGCATCATGTTGAAGGAAATAGGCATAATGATGAAGGATTTACGCATCATGATTCTGGAAATGAGCATCATGATGAAGGATTTATGAACAATGATGATGAAAATGAGCATCATGATGAAGGAAATGAACATCATGTTGAACGATTATGCATCATGATGATGTAAATGAGCATCATAATGAACGAAATGAGCATCATGATAAAGAAAATATGCATCATTATGAAGGAAATAAGGATCATGATGGAGGAAATGAGCATCATGATGATGGAAATGAGCATCTTGATGAAAGAAATATGCATCATTATGAAAGAAATGAGCATCATTATATAGGAAATGAGCATCATGATGAAGGAAACATGCATGATCAAGGAAATGAGCACTATAATGAAGGATTTATGCATAATGACAAAGGAAACCAGCATTATGATGAAGGATTTATGCATCATGATTATGGAAATGAGCATCATGTTGAAGGAAATGAGCATCATGATGAAGAAAATATACATCATGATGAGGGAAATAAGCATCATGATCGAGGAAATTAGCATTATGATGAAGGAAATTAGCATCATGATGAAGAAAATGATCATCATGATGTTTGAAATAAGAATCATGATGAATGAAAAGAGCATCATGATAAAGGAAATGAACATCATGATGAATTAAATATGCATTATGATAAAGGAAATGAGCATCATGATGTAGGAAATATGAATCATGATGAAGGAAACATGCATCTTGATGAAGGAAATGAGCATTATGGTGAACGAAATGAGTATCATGATGAAGAAAATGAGCATTATGGTGAACGAAAACAAGCATCATGATAGAGGAAATAAACATCATATTGACGGAAATGAGCATCATGGTGACAGAAATATCCATCATGGTGAAGGAAATGAGCATCATTATATTAGAAATGAGCATCATGATGAAGGAAACATGCATCATTATTAAGAAAAAGAATATCATAACGAAGGATTTATGCATCATAATGATGGAAATGAGCATCATGATGAAAAAAATAAGCATCATGATAAAGAAAATATGCATCATGATGAAGGATTTATGCATCATGATGATGGTAATGAGCATAACGTTGAAGGAAATAGGCATAATGATGAAGAAAATATGCATCTTGATGAAGGAAATGAGAATCACTATGAAGGAAATAAGCATCATGATGTTGGTAATGAGCATCGTGATGAAAGTAATATGCATTGTGAGGAAGGAAATGAGCATCATGATGAAGGTTATATGCATCATGATGAAGGAAATTAGCATCATGATTAATGATTTATGAACAATGATGATGGAAATGAGCATCATGATGAAGGAAATTAGCATCATGATGTAGGAAATGAGTATCATGAAGAAAGAAATATGCATCATGTTGAAGGAAATAGGCATCATGATGAAGGATTTATGCATCATGATTATGGAAATGATCATCTTGATGAAGGAAATGAGAATCATGATGAAGAAAATATACATCATGATGGAGGAAATGAGCATCATGATGAAGGAAATTAGCATAATGATGAAAGAAATAAGCATCATGAAAAAGAAAATATGCATCATGATAAAGGAATTAAGCAAAATGGTGGAGGAAATTAGCATCATGATGATGTAAATGAGCCTCATGATGAAGGATTTATGCATCATGATAATGGTAAGGAAATGAGTATCATGATAAAGAAAATATGCATCTTGATAAAGGAAATGAGCATCATGATGAAGAAAATGAGCATCATTACGTGGGAAATGAGCATCATGATGAAGGAAATGAGCATTATGATGAAGGAAATGAGCATCATGATGAAGGATTTATGAACAATGATGATGGAAATGAGCATCATGATGTAGGAAATTAGAATCATGATGAAGTAAATATACATCATGATAAATGAAATGAGCATCATGATGTAGGAAATATGCGTGCATCTTGATGAAGTAAATGAGCATCATGATGAAGAAAATGAGCATCATGATGAAGGGTTTATGCATCATGATGATGGATATAAGCATCATGGTGAAGGAAATGAGCATCATGAAGAAGGAAACAAGCATCATGATGGAGTAAATGAACATCATGTTTATGGAAATGGGCATCATGATGACAGAAATATGCATCATGATGAAGGAAATGAGCATCATGATGAAGGAAACATGCATCATTATTGAAGAAATGAGCATCATAATGAAGTATTTATGCATCACGTTGAAGGAAATGAACATCATAATGAAGAATTTATGCATCATAATGATGGAAATAGGCATCATGATGAAGGAAATAAGCATCATGATAAAGAAAATATGCATCATGATGATGGATTTATGCATCATTATGATGGTAATGAGCATTCTTATGAAGAAAATGGACATCGGGATGAAGAAAATATGCATCTTGACGAAGGAAATGAGCATCATGATGTTGGAAATGAGCATCGTGATGAAATAAATATGCATTATGATGAAGGAAATGAGCATCATTATGTGGGAAATGAGCATCATGATATGGGAAATGAGCATCTTGATGAAGGATATATGCATCATGATGAAGGAAATGAGCATCATGATGAAGGAAATAAGCATCATGATGTAGGAAATGAGCACCATGATGAAGGAAATACGTATCATGTTGAAGAAAAAAGGCATCATGATGAAGGATTTATGCATCATGATTATGAAAATGAACATCATGATGACGGAAATGAGCATCATGATGAAAAATATATTCATCATGATGGAGGAAATGAGCATCATGATGAAGGAAATTAGCATCATGATGAAGAAAATGAGCATCATGATGATTGAAATAAGCATCATGATGAAAGAAAAGAAAATCATGATAAGGGAAATAAGCATCATGATGAAGGAAAATAGGCATAATGAGAATCATTATGTTGGAAATGAGCATCACGATAAAGGAAACACGCATAATTATTAAGGAAATGAGCATCATAATGAAGGATTTAAGCATCGTGTTGAAGAAAATTAGCATCATAAGAAGGATTTATGCATCATAATGATGAAAATGAGCATTATGATGAAGTAAATAAGCATCATGATGAAGGAAATAAGCAAAATGATGGAGTAAATTAGCATTATGATGGTGTAAATGAGCCTTATGATGAAGGATTTATGTATCATTATGATGGTAATGAGCATCATGATGAAGAAAATATGCATCTTGATGAAGGAAATGAGCATCATGATGAATGAAATGAGCATCATGATGTTGGAAATGAGCATCGTGATGAAAGAAATATGCATCATGATGAAGGAAATGAGCATCATTGCGTGGGAAATGAGAATCATGATGAAGGAAATTTGCATCATTATGAAGGACATATGCATCATGATTAAGGAAATGAGAATCATGATGAAGGAAATAACCATAATGATGGAGGAATTGAACATCATCATGATGGAATGAGCATCATGATGACAGAAATATGTATCACGATGAAGGAAATGAGAATCATTATGTTGGAAATGAGCATCATGAAGAAGGAAACACGCATAATTGTTAAGGAAATGAGCATCATAATGAAGGATTTATGCATCTTGTTGAAGAAAATTAGCATAATAACGAAGGATTTATGCATCATGATGAAGGAAATGAGCATCATGATAAAAAAAATATGCATCATGAAGAAGGAAATAAGCAAAATGATGGAGTAAATTAGCATCATGATGATGGTAATGAGCATCATGATGATGGTAATAAGCCTCATGATGATGGTAATGAGCATCATGATGAAGGAAATGAGCATCATGATGAAGAAAATATGCATCATGATGAAGGAAATGAGCATCATATTGAAGGAAATGAGCATCAAGATGCTGGAAATGATCATCATTATATAGGAAATGAGCATCATGATGAAGGAAATGATCATCATTATATAGGAAATGAGCATCATGATGAAGGAAATGAGCATCATTGTGTAGGAAATGAGCATCATGATGAAGGAAACATGCATGATCAAGGAAATGAGCATTATTATGAAGGATTTATGAATAATGACGAAGGAAACCAACATCATGATGAAGGATTTATGCATCATGATTATGGAAATGAGCGTCATGATGAAGGAAATGAGCATTATGATGAAGAAAATATACATAATGATGAAGGAAATAAGCATCATGATGGAGGAAATTAGCATTATGATGAATGAAATTAGCATCATGATGAAGGAATTTATCATCATGATGCTTAAAATAAGCATCATGATGAATGAAAAGAGTATCACGATAAAAGAAATGAGCATCATGATGAAGGAAATATGCATCATGATAAATGAAATGATCATCCTGATGTAGGAAATATGCATCACGATGAAGGAAACATGCATCTTTATGAAGGAAATGAGCATCGTGATGATGAAAATGAGCATCATGATGAAGGGTTTATGCATCAGGATGATGGATATAAGCATCATGGTGAAGGAAATGATCATCATGATGAAGAAAATATACATCATGAAGAAGGAAACAAGCATCATCATGGAGGAAATGAACATCACGTTGTTGGAAATGAGCATCATGATGACAGAAATATGCATCATGATGAAGGAAATGAGCATCATTACGTGGGAAATGAGCATCATGATGAAGGAAATGAACATCATGTTGAACGATTATGCATCATGATGATGTAAATGGGCATCATAATGATGTAAATGTGCATCATAATGAAGGAAATGAGCATCATGATGATGGAAATCAGCATCTTGATGAAAGAAATATGCATCATGATAAAGGAAATGATCATCATTATATAGGAAATGAGAATCATGTTGAAGGAAATGAGCATCATTGTGTAAGAAATGAGCATCATGATGAAGGAAACATGCATGATCAAGGAAATGAGCATTATTATGAAGGATTTATGAATAATGACGAAGGAAACCAACATCATGATGAAGGATTTATGCATCATGATTATGGAAATGAGCATCATGATGAAGGAAATGAGCATTATGATGAAGAAAATATACAAAATGATGAAGGAAATAATCATCATGATGGAGGAAATTAACATTATGATGAATGAAATTAGCATCATGATGAAGGAATTGATCATCATGATGCTTGAAATAAGCATCATGATGAATGAAAAGAGTATCACGATAAAGGAAATGAGCATCATGATGAAGGAAATATGCATCATGACGAAGGAAATAAGCGTCATGATGTTGGAAATAAGCATCATGATGAAGGATTTATGAACTATGATGATAGAAATAAGCATCATGATGAAGGAAATGAGCATCATGATGTAGGAAATGAGCACCATGATGAAGGAAATACGCATCATGTTGAAGAAAAAAGGCATCATGATTATGAAAATTAGCATCATGATTAAGGAAATGAGCATCATAATGAAAAAAATATTCATCATGATGGAGGAAATGAGCATCATGATGAAGGAAATTAACATCATGATGAAGAAAATGAGCATCATGAAGATTGAAATAAGCATCATGATGAAAGTAAAGAAAATCATGATAAGGGAAATAAGCATCATGATGAAGCAAATATGCTTCATGATATAGGAAATGAGCATCACCATGTAGGAAATAAGTATCATGATGAAGGAAATGAGCATTACGATAAAGAAAATGAGCATCATGATGAAGGATTTATGCATAATGATGATGGAAATTAGCATCATGGTGAAGGAAATGAGCATCATGATAAAGAAAATATACATCATGAAGAAGGAAATAAGCATCATGATGGAGTAAATGAACATCATCATGATGGAAATGAGCATCATGATGATAGAAATATGTATCACGATGAAGGAAAATAGAATTATTATGTTGGAAATGAGCATCATGATGAAGTAAACACGCATAATTATTAAGGAAATGAGCATCATAATGAAGGATTTAAGCATCGTGTTGAAAAAAATTATCATCATAAGAAGGATTTATGCATCATAATGATGGAAATGCGCATAAAGATGAAGGAAATAAGCATCATGATGAAGGAAATAAGAAAAATGATGGAGTAAATTAGCATTATGATGATGTAAATGAGCCTCATGATGAAGGATTTATGCATCATTATGATGGTAATGAGCATCATGATGAAGGAAATGAGCATCATGATGAAGAAAATATGCATCTTGATGAAGGAAATGAGCATCATGATAAAGGAAATGAGCATCGTGATGAAAGAAATATGCATCATGATGAAGGAAATGAGCATCATTACGTGGGAAATGAGCATCATGATGAAGGAAATTTGCATCATTATGAAGGACATATGCATCATGATTAAGGAAATGAGCATCATGATGAAGGAAATAAGCATCATGATGGAGGAAATGAACATCATCATGATGGAATGAGCATCATGATGACAGAAAAATGTATCACGATGAAGGAAATGAGAATCATTATGTTGGAAATGAGCATCATGATGAAGGAAACACGCATAATTATTAAGGAAATGAGCATCATAATAAATGATTAATGCATCTAGTTGAAGAAAATTAGCATAATAATGAAGGATTTATGCATCATGATGAAGGAAATGAGCATCATGATAAAGAAAATAAGCATCATGAAGAAGGAATTAAGCAAAATGATGGAGTAAATTAGCATCATGATGATGTAAATGAGCCTCATGATGATGGTAATGAGCATCATGATGGAGGAAATGAGCATCATGATGATGAAAATATGCATCGTGATGAAGGAAATGAGCATCATATTTAAGGAAATGAGCATCATGATGTTTGAAATGAGCATCGTGATGAAAGAAATATGCATCATGATGAAGGAAATGAGGATCATTACGTGGGAAATGAGCATCATGATGAAGGATATATGCATCATGATTAAGGAAATGAGCATCATGATGAAGGATTTATGAACAATGATGATGAAAATGAGCATCATGATGAAGGAAATGAACATCATGTTGAACGATTATGCATCATGATGATGTAAATGGGCATCATAATGAAGGAAATGAGCATCATGATGATGGAAATGAGCATCTTGATGAAAGAAATATGCATCATGATGAACGAAATGAGCATCATTATATTGGAAATGAGCATCATGATGAAGGAAACATGCATGATCAAGGAAATGAGCATTATAATGAAGGATTTATGCATAATGACAAAGGAAACCAGCATCATGATGAAGGATTTATGCATCATGATTATGGAAATGAGCATCATGTTGAAGAAAATGAGAATCATGATGAAGAAAATAAGCATCATGATAAAGAAAATATGCATCATGATAAAGGATTTTTGCATCATGATGATGGTAATGAGCATAACGAAGAAGGAAATAGGCATAATGATGAAGAAATTATGCATCTTGATGAAGGAAATGAGAATCACGATGAAGGAAATAAGCATCATGATGTTGGTAATGAATATCGTAATGAAAGTAATATGCATCATGATGAAGGAAATGAGCATCATGATGAAGGATATATGCATCATGACTAAGGAAATGAGCATCATGATGAAGGATTTATGAACAATGATGATGAAAATGAGCATCATGATGAAGGAAATGAACATCATGTTGAACGATTATGCATCATGATGATGTAAATGGGCATCATAATGAAGGAAATGAGCATCATGATGATGGAAATGAGCATCTTGATGAAAGAAATATGCATCATGATGAACGAAATGAGCATCATTATATTGGAAATGAGCATCATGATGAAGGAAACATGCATGATCAAGGAAATGAGCATTATAATGAAGGATTTATGCATAATGACAAAGGAAACCAGCATCATGATGAAGGATTTATGCATCATGATTATGGAAATGAGCATCATATTGAAGAAAATGAGAATCATGATGAAGAAAATAAGCATCATGATAAAGAAAATATGCATCATGATAAAGGATTTTTGCATCATGATGATGGTAATGAGCATAACGAAGAAGGAAATAGGCATAATGATGAAGAAATTATGCATCTTGATGAAGGAAATGAGAATCACGATGAAGGAAATAAGCATCATGATGTTGGTAATGAATATCGTAATGAAAGTAATATGCATCATGATGAAGGAAATGAGCATCATGATGAAGGATATATGCATCATGACTAAGGAAATGAGCATCATGATTAATGATTTATGAACAATGATGATGGAAATGAGCATCATGATGAAGGAAATTAGCATCATGATGTAGGAAATGAGTATCATGAAGAAGGAAATACACATCATGTTGAAGGAAATAGGCATCATGATGAAGGGTTTATGCATCATGATTATGAAAATGATCATCATCATGATGGAAATGAGAATCACGATGAAGAAATATACATCATGATGGAGGAAATGAGCATCATGATGAAGGAAATTAGCATCATGATGAAGGAAATAAGTGTCATGAAAAAGAAAATATGCATCATGATGAAGGAATTAAGCAAAATGATGGAGGAAATTAGCATCATGATAATGTAAATGAGCCTCATGATGAAGGATTTATGCATCATGATGATGGTAATGAGCATCATGATGAAGGAAATGAGCATCATGATAAAGAAAATATGTATCTTGATAAAGGAAATGAGCATCATGATGAAGGAAATGAGCATCATGGTGTTGGAAATGAGCATCGTGATGAAAGAAATATGCATCATGATGAAGGAAATGAGCATCATTACGTGGGAAATGAGCATCATGATGAAGGAAATGAGCATCATGATGAAGGATATATGCATCATGATGAAGGAAATGAGCATTATGATGAAGGATTTATAAACAATGATGATGGAAATGAGCATCATGATGTAGGAAATGAGCATCATGATGAAGGAAATACGCATCATGTTGAAGGAAATAGGCATAATGATGAAGGATTTATGCATCATGATACTGGAAATGAGCATCATGATGAAGGAAATAAGCATCATGATGGAGGAAATAAGCATTATGACGAAGGGGGTTAGAATCATGATGAAGGAAATAAGCATCATGATGTTTGAAATAAACATCATCATGAAAGGAAAGAGCATCATGATAAGGGAAATAAATATTATGATGAATGAAATCTACATCATGATATAGGAAATGTGCATCATGATGTAGGAAATAAGCATCATGATGTTGGTAATGAGCATCGTGATGATAGTAATATGCATCATGAGGAAAGAAATGAGCATCATGAAGAAGGATATAAGCATCATGACGAAGGAAATGAGCATCATGATTAACGATTTATGAACAATGATGATGGAAATGAGCATCATGATGAAGGAAATTAGCATCATGATGTAGGAAATGAGTATCATGAAGAAGGAAATACGCATCATGTTGAAGGAAATAGGCATCATGATGAAGGATTTATGCATCATGATTATGGAAATGATCATCATGATGAAGGAAATGAGAATCATGATGAAGAAAATATACATCATGATGGAGGAAATGAGCATCATGATGAAGGAAATTAGCATCATGATGAAGGAAATAAGCATCATGAAAAAGAAAATATGCATCATGATGAAGGAATTACGCAAAATGATGGAGGAAATTAGCGTCATGATGATGTAAATGAGCCTTATGATGAAGGATTTATGCATCATGATGATGGTAATGAGCATCATGATGAAGGAAATGAGCATAATGATAAAGAAAATATGCATCTTGATAAAGGAAATGAGCATCATGATGAAAGAAATGAGCATCATGATGTTGGAAATGAGCATCGTGATGAAAGAAATATGCATCATGACGAAGGAAATGAGCATTATTACGTGGGAAATGAGCATCATAATGAAGGAAATGAGCATCATGATGAAGGATATATGCATCATGATGAAGGAAATGCGCATCATGATGAAGGATTTATGAACAATGATGATGGAAATGAGCATCATGATATAGGAAATGAGCATCATGATGAAGGAAATATGCATCATGTTGAAGGAAATAGGCATAATGATGAAGGATTTATGCATCATGATTCTGGAATTGAGCATCATGATGAAGGATTTATGAACAATTATGATGAAAATGAGCATCTTGATGAAGGAAATGAACATCATGTTGAACGATTATGCATCATGATGATGTAAATGAGCATCATAATGAACGAAATGAGCATCATGATAAAGAAAATATGCATCATTATGAAGGAAATAAGGATCATGATGGAGGAAATGAGCATAATGATGGTGGAAATGGGCATCTTGATGAAAGAAATATGCTTCATGATGAAGGAAATGAGCATCATTATATAGGAAATGTGCATTATGATGAAGGAAACATGAATGATCAAGGAAATGAACATTATAATGAAGGATTTATGCATAATGACAAAGGAAACCAGCATTATGATGATGGATTTATGCATCATGATTATAGAAATGAGCATCATGTTGAAGGAAATGAGCATCATGATGAAGAAAATATACATCATGATGAGGGAAATAAGCATCATGATCGAGGAAATTAGCATTATGATGAAGGAAATTAGCATCATGATGAAGAAAATGATCATCATGATGTTTGAAATAAGAATCATGATGAATGAAAAGAGCATCATGATAAAGGAAATGAGCGTCATGATGAATTAAATATGCATTATGATAAAGGAAATGAGCATCATGATGTAGGAAATATGCATCATGATGAAGGAAACATGCATCTTGATGAAGGAAATGAGCATTATGGTGAACGAAATGAGTATCATGATGAAGAAAATATGCATCGTGAAGAAGGAAACAAGCATCATGATAGAGGAAATAAACATCATATTGACGGAAATGAGCATCATGGTGACAGAAATATCCATCATGATGAAGGAAATGAGCATCATTATATTGGAAATGAGCATCATGATGAAGGAAACATGCATCATTATTAAGGAAATGAGTATCATAACGAAGGATTTATGCATCATAATGATGGAAATGAGCATCATTATGAAGAAAATAAGCATCATGATAAAGAAAATATGCATCATGATGATGGTAATGAGCATAACGTTGAAGGAAATAGGCATAATGATGAAGAAAATATGCATCTTGATAAAGGAAATGAGAATCACGATGAAGGAAATAAGCATCATGATGTTGGTAATGAGCATCGTGATGAAAGTAATATGCATCGTGAGGAAGGAAATGAGCATCATGATGAAGGATATATGCATCATGATGAAGGAAATGAGCATCACGATTAAGGATTTATGAACAATGATAATGGAAATGAGCATCATGATGAAGGAAATTAGCATCATGATGTAGGAAATGAGTATCATGAAGAAAGAAATATGCATCATGTTGAAGGAAATAGACATCATGATGAAGGATTTATGCATCATGATTATGGAAATGATCATCTTGATGAAGGAAATGAGAATCATGATGAAGAAAATATACATCATGATGGAGGAAATGAGCATCATGATGAAGGAAATTAGCATAATGATGAAGGAAATAAGCATCATGAAAAAGAAAATATGCGTCATGATGAAGGAATTAAGCAAAATGGTGGAGGAAATTAGCATCATGATGATGTAAATGAGCCTCATGATGAAGGATTTATGCATCATGATAATGGTAATGAGCATCATGATGAAGGAAATGAGTATCATGATAAAGAAAATATGCATCTTGATAAAGGAAATGAGCATCATGATGAAGGAAATGAGCATCATTACGTTGGAAATGAGCATCATGATGAAGGAAATGAGCATTATGATGAATGAAATGAGCATCATGATGAAGGATTTATGAACAATGATGATGGAAATGAGCATCATGATGTAGGAAATTAGAATCATGATGAAGGAAATATACATCATGATAAAGGAAATGAGCATCATGATATAGGAAATATGCATTATGATGTAGGAAATATGCGTGCATCTTGATGAAGTAAATGAGCATCATGATGAAGAAAATGAGCATCATGATGAAGGGTTTATGCATCATGATGATGGATATAAGCATCATGGTGAAGGAAATGAGCATCATGAAGAAGGAAACAAGCATCATGATGGAGGAAATGAACATCATGTTTATGGAAATGGGCATCATGATGACAGAAATATGCATCATGATGAAGGAAATGAGCATCATGATGAAGGAAACATGCATCATAATTAAAGAAATGAGCATCATAATGAAGTATTTATGCATCACGTTGAAGGAAATGAACATCATAATGAAGAATTTATGCATCATAATGATGGAAATAGGCATCATGATGAAGGAAATAAGCATCATGATAAAGAAAATATGCATCATGATGATGGATTTATGCATCATTATGATGGTAATGAGCATTCTTATGAAGAAAATGGACATCGGGATGAAGAAAATATGCATCTTGACGAAGGAAATGAGCATCATGATGAAGGAAATGAGCATCATGATGTTGGAAATGAGCATCGTGATGAAATAAATATGCATCATGATGAAGGAAATGAGCATCACGATATAGGAAATGAGCATCTTGATGAAGGATATATGCATCATGATGAAGGAAATAAGCATCATGATGAAGGAAATAAGCATCATGATGTAGGAAATGAGCACCATGATGAAGGAAATACGCATTATGTTGAAGAAAAAAGGCATTATGATGAAGGATTTATGCATCATGATTATGAAAATGAACATCATGATGACGGAAATGAGCATCATGATGAAAAATATATTCATCATGATGGAGGAAATGAACATCATGATGAAGGAAATTAGCATCATGATGAAGAAAATGAGCATCATGATGAATGAAATAAGCATCATGATGAAAGAAAAGAAAATCATGATAAGGGAAATAAGCATCATAATGAAGGAAATATGCTTCATGATATAGGAAATGAGCATCATGATATAGGAAATAAGTATCATGATGAAGGAAATGAGCATTATGATAAAGAAAATGAGCATCATGATGAAGGATTTATGCATCAGGATGATGGAAATTAGCATCATGGTGAAGGAAATAAGCATCATGATAAAAAAATATGCATCATGAAGAAGGAAATATGCATCATGATGGAGGAAATGAGTATCATGAAGAATGAAATACGCATCATGTTGAAGGAAATAGGCATCATGATGAAGGATTTAGGCATCATGATTATGGAAATGATCATCATGATGAAGGAAATGAGAATCATGATGAAGAAAATATACATCTTGATGGAGGAAATGAGCATCATGATGAAGGAAATTAGAATCATGATGAAGGAAATGAAAATCATTATGAAAAAATTATACATCATGATGGAGGAAATGAGCATCATGATGAAGGAAATTAGAATCATGATGAAGGAAATAAGCATCATGAAAAAGAAAATATGCATCATGATGAAGGAATTAAGCAAAATGATGAAGGAAATTAGTATCATGATGATGTATATGAGCATCATGATGAAGGATTTATGCATCATGATGTAGGAAATGAGCACTATGATGAAGGAAATACGCATCATGTTGAAGAAAAAAGGCATCATGATGAAGGATTTATGCATATTGATTATGAAAATGAACATCATGATGACGGAAATGAACATCATGATGAAAAAAATATTCATCATGATGGAGGAAATGAGCATCATGAAGAAGGAAATTTGCATCAAGATGAAGAAAATGAGCATCATGATGATTGAAATAAGCATCATGATGAAACAAAAGAAAATCATGATAAGGGAAATGACCATCATGATGAAGGAAATATGCTTCATGATATAGGAAATGAGCATCATGATGTAGGAAATAAGTATCATGATGAAGGAAATGAGCATTATGATAAAGAAAATGAGCATCATGATGAAGGATTTATGAATCAGGATGATGGAAATTATCATCATGGTGAAGGAAATGAGCATCATGATAAAGATAATATGCATCATGAAGAAGGAAATAAGCATCATGATGGAGGAAATGAACATCATCATGATGGAAATGAGCATCATGATGACAGAAATATGTATCATGACGAAGGAAATGAGAATTATTATGTTTGAAATTAGCATCATGATAAAGGAAACACTCATAATTATTAAGGAAATGAGCATCATAGTGAAGGATTTATGCATCATGTTGAAGAAAATTAGCATCATAATGAAGGATTTATGTATCATGATGAAGGAAATGAGAATCATGATAAAGAAAATATACATCATGATGATGCAAATAAGAAAAATGATGGAGTAAATTAGCATCATGATGATGTAAATGAGCCTCATGATGATGGTAATGAGCATCATGATGAAGTAAATGAGCATCATGATGAAGAAAATATGCATCACGATGAAGGAAATGAGCATCATATTGAAGGAAATGAGCATCATGATGTTGGAAATGAGCATCGTGATGAAAGAAATATGCATCATGATGAAGGAAATGAACATCATTACATGGGAAATGAGCATCATGATGAAGGATATATGCATCATGATTAAGGAAATGAGCATCATGATGAAGGATTTGTGAACAATGATGATGAAAATGAGCATCATAATGAAGGAAATGAACATCATGTTGAACGATTGTGCATCATGATGATGTAAATGAGCATCATAATGAAGGAAATGAGCATCATGATAAAGAAAATATGTACCATTATGAAGGAAATAAGGATCATTATGGAGGAAATGAGCATCATGATGATGGAAATGAGCATCTTGATGAAAGAAATATGCATCATGATGAACGAAATGAGTATCATTATATCGGAAATGAGCATCATGATGAAGGAAACATGCATGATCAAGGAAATGAGCATTATAATGAGGGATTTTTGCATAATGACAAAGGATTTATGCA
This sequence comes from Pogostemon cablin, assembly GCA_023678885.1. Taxonomy (NCBI): domain Eukaryota; kingdom Viridiplantae; phylum Streptophyta; class Magnoliopsida; order Lamiales; family Lamiaceae; genus Pogostemon; species Pogostemon cablin. Next base: position 14,518,175 of record CM042988.1, read on the forward strand.
TCATGATTATGGAAATGAGCATCATGTTGAAGGAAATGAGCATCATGATGAAGAAAATATACATCATGATGAGGGAACTAAGCATCATGATCGAGGAAATTAGCATTATGATGAAGGAAATTAGCATCATGATGAAGAAAAAGATCATCATGATGTTTGAAATAAGAATCATGATGAATGAAAAGAGCATCATGATAAAGGAAATGAGCATCATGTTGAATGAAATATGCATTATGATAATGGAAATGAGCATCATGATGTAGGAAATATGTATCATGATGAAGGAAACATGCATCTTGATGAAGGAAATGAGCATTATGGTGAACGAAATGAGCATCATGATGAAGAAAATATGCATCATGAAGAAGGAAACAAGCATCATGATAGAGGAAATAAACATCATATTGATGGAAATGAGCATCATGGTGACAGAAATATCCATCATGATTAAGGAAATGAGCATCATTATATTGGAAATGAGCATCATGATGAAGGAAACATGCATCATTATTAAGGAAATGAGTATCATAATGAAGAATTTATGCATCATAATGATGGAAATGAGCATCATGATGAAGAAAATAAGCATCATGACAAAGAAAATATGCCTCATGATGAAGGATTTACGCATCATGATTATGGTAATGAGCATAACGATGAAGGAAATAGGCATAATGATGAAGAAAATATGCATCTTGATGAAGGAAATGGGAATCACGATGAAGGAAATAAGCATCATGATGTTGATAATGAGCATCGTGATGAAAGTAATATGCATCGTGAGGAAGGAAATGAGCATCATGATGAAGGATAGTGCATCATGATGAAGGAAATGAGCATCATGATTAAGGATTTATGAACAATGATGATGGAAATGAGCATCATGATAAAGGAAATTAGCATCATGATGTAGGAAATGAGTATCATGAAGAAGGAAATACGCATCATGTTGAAGGAAATAAACATCATATTGATGGAAATGAGCATCATGGTGACAGAAATATCCATCATGATGAAGGAAATGAGCATCATTATTTTGGAAATGAGCATCATGATGAAGGAAACATGCATCATTATTAAAGAAATGAGTAACATAACGAAGGATTTATGCATCATAATGATGGAAATGAGCATCATGATGAAGAAGATAAGCATCATGATAAAGAAAATATGCATCATGATGAAGGAATTAAGCAAAATTATGAAGGAAATTAGCATCATGATGATGTAAATAAGCCTCATGATGAAGGATTTATGCATCATGATGATGGTAATGGGCATCATGATGAAGAAAATGAGCATAATGATAAAGAAAATATGCATCTTGATTAAGGAAATGAGCATCATGATGAAGGAAATGAGCATCATGATGTTGGAAATGAGCATCATTACGTGGGAAATGAGCATCATGATGAAGGATATATGCATCATGATGAAGGATTTATGAACGATGATGATGGAAATGAGCATCATGATGTAGGAAATGAGCATCATGATGAAGGAAATACGCATCATGTTGAAGGAAATAAGCATAATGATGAAGGATTTATGCATCATGATTCTGGAAATGAGCATCATGATGAAGGATTTATGAACAATGATGATCAAAATGAGCATCATGATGATGGAAATGAACATCATGTTGAACGATAACACATCATGATGTTGTAAATGAGCATTATAATGATGGAAATGAGCATCATGATAAAGAAAATATGCATCATTATGAAGGAAATAAGGATCATGATGGATGAAATGAGCATCATGATGATGGAAATGAGCATCTTGAATAAATAATGCATCATGATGAAAGAAATGAGCATCATTATATAGGAAATGAGCATCATGATGAAGGAAACATGCATGATCAAGGAAATGAGCATTATAATGAAGGATTTTTGCATAATGCAAAAGGAAACCCGCATCATGATGAAGGATTTATGCATCATGATTATCAAAATGAGCATCATGTTGAAGGAAATGAGCATCATGATGAAGAAAATATACATCATGATGAGGGAAATAAGCATCATGATCCAGTAAATTAGCATTATGATTAAGGAAATTAGCATCATGATAAAGAAAATGATCATCATGATGTTTGAAATAAGAATCATGTTGAATGAAAAGAGCATCATGATAAATGAAATGAGCATCATGATGAAGGAAATATGCATTACGACAAAGGAAATGAGCATCATGATGTAGGAAATATGCATCTTGATGAAGGAAACATGCATCTTGATGAAGGAAATGAGCATTATGGTGAACGAAATGAGCATCATGATGAAGAAAATATGCATCATGAAGAAGGAAACAAGCATCATGATAGAGGAAATAAACATCATATTGATGGAAATGAGCATCATAATGATAAAAATATCCATCATGATGAAGGAAATGAGCATCATTATAATGATAATGAGCATTATGATGAAGGAAACATGCATCATCATTAGGAAATAAGTATCATAACGAAGGATTTATGCATAATGATGGAAATGAGCATCATGATGAAGAAAATAAGCATCATGATAAATAAAATATGCATCATGATGAAGGATTTATGCATCATGATGATGGTAATGAGCATAACGATGAAGGAAATAGGCATAATGATGAAGAAAATATGCATCTTGATGAAGGAAATGAGAATCACGATGAAGGAATAAGCATCATGATGTTGGTAATGAGCATCGTGATGAAAGTAATATGCATCGTGAGGAAGGAAATGAGCATCATGATGAAGGATATATTCATCATGATGAAGGAAATGAGCATCATAATTAAGGATTTATGAACAATGATGATGGAAATGAGCATCATGATGAAAGAAATTAGCATCATGATGTAGGAAATGAGTATCATGAAGAAGGAAATACGCATCATGTTGAAGGAAATAGACATCATGATGAAGGATTTATGCATCATGATTATGGAAATGATCATCATGATGAAGGAAATGAGAATCATGATGAAGAAAATATACATCACGATGGAGGAAATGAGCATCATGATGAAGGAAATTAGAATCATGATGAAGGAAATGAGAATCATTATGAAAAAATATACATCATGATGGAGGAAATGAGCATCATGATGAAGGAAATTAGAATAATGATGAAGGAAATAAGCGTCATGAAAAAGAAAATATGCATCATGATGAAGGAATTAAGCAAAATGATGGAGGAAATTAGCATCATGATGATGTAAATGAGCCTCATGAAGAAGGATTTATGCATCGTGATAATGGTAAAGAGCATCATGATGAAGGAAATGAGCATCATGATAAAGAAAATATGCATCATGATGAAGGAAATGAGCATCATTATGTGGGAAATGAACATCATTACGTGGGAAATGAGCATTATGCTGAAGGATATATGCATCATGATGAAGGAAATGATCATCATGATGAAGGATTTATGAACAATGATGATGGAAATGAGCATCATGATATAGGAAACGAGCATCATTATGAAGGAAATACGCATCATGTTGAAGTAAATAGGAATAATGATGAAGGATTTATGCATCATGATTCTGGAAATGAGCATCATGACGAAGGATTTATGAACAATGATGTTGAAAATGAGCATCATGATGATGGAAATGAACATCATGTTGAATGATTATGCATCATGATGATGTAAATGAGCATCATAATGAAGGAAATGTGCATCATGATAAAGAAAATATGCATCATTATGATGGAAATAAGGATCATGATGGAGGAAATGAGCATCATGATGATGGAAATGAGCATCTTGATGAAAGAAATAAAGCATCATGATGAAAGAAATGAGCATCATTATATAGGAAATGAGCATTATGATGAAGGAAACATGCATGATCATGGAAATGAGCATTATAATGAAGGATATTTGCATAATGACAAAGGAAACCAGCATCATGATGAAGGATTTATGCATCATGATTATGGAAATGAGCATCATGTTGAAGGAAATGAGCATCATGATGAAGAAAATATACATCATGATGAGGAAATAAGCATCATGATCGAGGAAATTAGCATTATGAAAAGGAAATTAGCATCATGATGAAGAAAATGATCATCATGATGTCTGAAATAAGAATCATGATGAATGAAAAGAGCATCATGATAAAGGAAATGAGCATCATGATGAAGGAAATATGTATTATGACAAAGGAAATGAGCATCATGATGTAGGAAATATGCATCATGATGAAGGAAACATGCATCTTGATGAAGGAAATGAGCATTACGGTGAACGAAATGAGCATCATGATGAAGAAAATATGCATCATGAAGAAGTGAACAAGCATCATGATAGAGGAAATAAACATCATATTGATGGAAATGAGCATCATGATGACAGAAATATCCATCATGATGAAGGAAATGAGCATCATTATATTGGAAATGAGCATCATGATGAAGGAAATGAGTATCATAACTAAGGATTTATGCATCATAATGATGGAAATGAGCATCATGATGAATAAAATAAGCATCATGATAAAGAAAATATGCATCATGATGAAGGATTTATGCATCATGATGATGGTAATGAGCATAACGATGAAGGAAATAGGCATAATGATGATGAAAATATGCATCTTGACGAAGGAAATGAGAATCACGATGAAGGAAATAAGCATCATGATGTTGGTAATGAGCATCGTGATGAAAGTAATATGCATCGTGAGGAAGGAAATGAACATCATGATGAAGGATATATGCATCATGATGAAGGAAATGAGCATCATGATTAAGGATTTATGAACAATGTTGATGGAAATGAGCATCATGTTGAAGGAAATAGGCATCATGATGAAGGATTTATGCATCATGATTATGGAAATGATCATCATGATGAAGGAAATGAGAATCATGATGAAGAAAATATACATCATAATAGAGGAAATGAGCATCATGATGAAGGAAATTAGCATCATGATGTAGGAAACACGCAACATTATTAAGGAAATGAGAATCATAATGAAGGATTTATGCATCGTGTTGAAGGAAATGAGTATCATAATGATGGAAATGAGCATCATGATGAATGAAATAAGCATCATGATAAAGAAAATATGCGTCTGGATGAAGGAAATATGCAAAATGATGAAGGAAATTAGCTTCATGATGATGTAAATGAGACTCATGATGAAGTATTTATGCATCATGATGATGGTAATGAGCATCATGATAAAGTAAATAGGCAACATGATGAAGAAAATATGCATCTTGATTAAGGAAATGAGCATCATGATGACGGAAATTAGCATCATTATGAAAGAAATGAGAATCATGATTCTTAAAATGAGCATCGTGTGAAAGAAATATGCATCATCATGAAGGAAATAAGCATCGTTACATGGGAAATGAGCATCATGATGAACGAAATGAGCATTATGATGAAGGAAATGAGCATCATGATGAAGGATTTATGAACAATGATGATGTAAATGAGCATCATGATGAAGGAAATGAGCATCATAATGAAGGAAATATACATCATGATAAAGGAAATGAGCATCATGATGTAGGAAATATGCATCATGATGTATGAAAATATGAATTATGATATAGGAAATGAGCATCATGATGTTGGAAATAAGTATCATGATGAAGAAAACATGCATCTTGATAAAGGAAATAAGCATTATGATGAAGCATTTATTCATCAGGATGATGGAAATAAGCATCACGGTGAAGGAAATGAGCATCATGATGAAGAAAATATGCATCATGTTGAAGGAAATAAGCATCATGATGGAGGAATGAACATCATGATGAAGGAAATGAGCATCATGATGACGGAAATATGCATCCTGATGAAGAAAACTAGCATCATTATATTGTAAATGAGCATCATGATGAAGGAAACACGCATCATTATTTAGGAAATGAGCATCATAATGAAGGATTTATGCATCATGTTTAAGAAAATTAGCATCATAATAAAGGATTTATGCATCATAATGATGGAAATGAGCATCATGATGAAGGAGATAAGCATCATGATAAAAAAAATATGCATCATGATGAAGGAAATAAGCAAAATGATGGAGGAAATTGGCATCATGATGATGGTAATGAGCATCATGACGAAGGATTTATGTATCATGATGATGGTAATGATCATCATGATGGAGGAAATAGGCATCATGATGAAGAAAATATGCATCTTGATGAAGGAAATGAGCATCATGATGAAGGATATATGAACAATGATGATGGAAATGAGCATCTTGATGAAGGAAATGAGCATCATGATGTAGGAAATGAGCATTATGATGTTTGAAATGAGCATCATGATGAAAGAAATAAGCATCATGATGAAGGAAATGAGCATCATTACGTGGGAAATGAGCATTCTGATGAAGGAAATGAGCATCGTGATGAAGAATATATTCATTTTGATGAAGGAAATGAGCATCATGATAAAGGATTTATGAATAATGATGATGGAAATGAGCATCATGATGAAGCAAATGAGCATCATGATGTTGCAAATGAGCATCATGATGAAGGAAATATGCATCATGTTGAAGGAAATAGGCATAATGATGAAGGATTTATGCATCATGATTCTGGAAATGAGCATCATGATGAAGGAAATGAGCATCATGATGAAGAAAATATACATCACGATGGAGGAAATGAGCATCATGATGAAGGAAATTAGCATCATTATGAAGGAAATGATCATCATGATAAGGGAAATGAGCATGTTGATGAAGGAAATATGCATCATCATATAGGAAATGAGCATCATGATGTAGGAAATAAGTATCATGATGAAAGAAAATGAGCATCATGATAAAGTATTTATGCATTATGATGATGGAAATAAGCATCGCGATGAAGGAAATGAGCATCATGATGTCGGAAATGAGCATCGTGATGAAAGAAATATGCATCATGATGAAGGAAATGAGCATCATTACGTGGGAAATGAGCATCATGATGAAGGATATATGCATCATGATGAAGAAAATGAGCATCATGATGAAGGATTTATGAAACAATGATGATGGAAATGAGCATCATGATGTAGGAAATGAGCATCATGATGAAGGAAATGAGCATCATGATTCTTCAAATGAGCATCGTGATGAAAGAAATATGCATCATGATGAAGGAAATGAGCATCATTACTTGGGAAATGAGCATCATGACGAACGAAATGAGCATTATGATGAAGGAAATGAACATCATGATGAAGGATTTATGAACAATGATGATGGAAATGAGCACCATGATGAAGGAAATGAGCAACATGATGAAGGATTTATACATCATGATTATGGAAATGATCATCATGATGAAGGAAATGAGCATCATGATGTTGGAAATGAGCATCGTGATGAAAGAAATTTGCATCATGATGAAGGAAATAAACATCATTACGTGGGAAATGAGCATCATGATGAAGGATATATGCATCATGATGAAGGAAATGAGCATCATGATGAAGGATTTATGAACAATGATGATGGAAATGAGCATCATGATGTAGGAAATGATCATCATGATGAAGGAAATACGCATCTTGTTGAAGGAAATAGGCATAATGATGAAGGATTTATGCATCATGATTCTGGAATTGAGCATCATGATGAAGGATTTATGAACAATGATGATAAAAATGAGCATCATGATGATGGAAATGAACATCATGTTGAACGATTATGCAACATGATGATGTAAATGAGCATCATAATGATGGAAATGAGCATCATGATAAAGAAAATATGCATCATTATGAAGGAAATAAGGATCATGATGGATGAAATGAGCATCATGATGATGGAAATGAGCATCTTGATGAAAGAAATAATGCATCATGATGAAGGAAATGAGCATCATTATATATGAAATGAGCATCATGATGAAGGAAACATGCATGTTCAAGGAAATGAGCATTATAATGAAGGATTTTTGCATAATGACAAAGGAAACCCGCATCATGATGAAGGATTTATGCATCATGATTATCGAAATGAGCATCATGTTGAAGAAAATGAGCATCATGATGAAGAAAATATACATCATGATGAGGGAAATAAGCATCATGATCGAGTAAATAAACATTATGATGAAGGAAATTAGCATCATGATAAAGAAAATGATCATCATGATGTTTGAAATAAGAATCATGTTGAATGAAAAGAGCATCATGATAAATGAAATGAGCATCATGATGAAGGAAATATGCATTACGACAAAGGAAATGAGCATCATGATGTAGGAAATATGCATCATGATGAAGGAAACATGCATCTTGATGAAGGAAATGAGCATTATGGTGAACGAAATGAGCATCATGATGAAGAAAATATGCATCATGAAGAAGGAAACAAGCATCATGATAGAGGAAATAAACATCATATTGATGGAAATGAGCATCATAATGACAAAAAAATCCATCATGATGAAGGAAATGAGCATCATTATATTGGTAATGAGCATCATGATGAAGGAAACATGCATCATCATTAAGGAAATAAGTATCATAACGAAGGATTTATGGATCATAATGATGGAAATGAGCATCATGATGAAGAAAATAAGCATCATGATAAAGAAAATATGCATCATGATGAAGGATTTATGCATCATGATGATGGTAATGGGCATAACGATGAAGGAAATTGGCATAATGATGAAGAAAATATGCATCTTGATGAAGGAAATGAGAATCACGATGAAGGAAATAAGCATCATGATGTTGGTAATGAACATCATGATGAAAGTAATATGCATCGTGAGGAAGGAAATGAGCATCATGATGAAGGATATATGCATCATGATGAAGGAAATGAGCATCATAATTAAGGATTTATGAACAATGATGATGGAAATGAGCATCATGATGAAGGAAATTAGCATCATGATGTAGGAAATGAGTATCATGAAGAAGGAAATTAGCATCATGATGCAGGAAATGAGCAGCATGATGAAGGAAATTAGAATCATGATGAAGGAAATGAGAATCATTATGAAAAAAATATACATCATGATGGAGGAAATGAGCATCATGATGAAGGAAATTAGAATCATGATGAAGGAAATAAGCGTCATGAAAAAGAAAATATGCATCATGATGAAGGAATTAAGCAAAATGATGGAGGAAATTAGCATCATGATGACGTAAATGAGCCTCATGATGAAGGATTTATGCATCGTGATAATGGTAATGAGCATCATGATGAAGGAAATGAGCATCATGATAAAGAAAATATGCATCATGATGAAGGAAATGAGCATCATTATGTGGAAAATGAACATCATTACGTGGGAAATGGGCATCATGCTGAAGGATATATGAATCATGATGAAGGAAATGAGCATCATGATGAAGGATTTATGAACAATGATGATGGAAATGAGCATCATCATGTAGGAAACGAGCATCATGATGAAGGAAATACGCATCATGTTGAAGGAAATAGGTATAATGATGAAGGATTTATGCATCATGATTCTGGAAATGAGCATCATGATGAAGGATTTATGAACAATAATGATGAAAATGAGCATCATGATGATGGAAATGAACACCATGTTGAATGATTATGCATCATGATGATGTAAATGAGCATCATAATGAAGGAAATGTGCATCATGATAAAGAAAATATGCATCATTATGATGGAAATAAGGATCATGATGGAGGAAATGAGCATCATGATGATGGAAATGAGCATGTTGATGAAATAAATAATGCATCATGATGAAAGAAATGAGCATCATTATATAGGAAATGGGCATCATGATGAAGGAAACATGCATGATCATGAAATGAGCATTATAATGAATGATTTTTGCATAATGACAAAGGAAACCAGCATCATGATGAAGGATTTATGCATCACGATTATGGAAATGAGCATCATGTTGAAGGAAATGAGCATCATGATGAAGAAAATATACTTCATGATGAGGAAATAAGCATCATGATCGAGGAAATTAGCATTATGATGAAGGAAATTAGCATCATGATGAAGAAAATTATCATCATGATTTTTGAAATAAGAATCACGATGAATGAAAAGAACATCATGATAAATGAAATGAGCATCATGATGAAGGAAATATGTATTATGACAAAGGAAATGAGCATCATGATGTAGGAAATATGCATCATGATGAAGGAAACATGCATCTTGATGAAGGAAATGAGCATTACGGTGAACGAAATGAGCATCATGATGAAGAAAATATGCATCATGAAGAAGTGAACAAGCATCATGATAGAGGAAATAAACATCATATTGATGGAAATGAGCATCATGATGACAGAAATATCCATCATGATGAAGGAAATGAGCATCATTATATTGGAAATGAGCATCATGATGAAGGAAATGAGTATCATAACGAAGGATTTATGCATCATAATGATGGAAATGAGCATTATGATGAAGAAAATAAGCATCATGATAAAGAAAATATGCATCATGATGATGGTAATGAGCATAACGATGAAGGAAATAAGCATAATGATGAAGAAAATATGCATCTTGATGAAGGAAATGAGAATCACGATGAAGGAAATAAGCATCATGATGTTGGTAATGAGCATCGTGATGAAAGTAATATGCTCATGATGTTGGTAATGAGCATCGTGATGAAAGTAATATGCATCGTGAGGAAGGAAATGAGCATCATGATGAAGGATATATGCATCATGATGAAGGAAATGAGCATCATGATTAAGGATTTATGAACAATGATGATGGAAATGAGCCTCATGATAAAGGAAATTAGCCTCTTGATGTAGGAAATGAGTATCATGAAAAAGGAAATACGCATCATATTGAAGGAAATAGGCATCATGATGAAGGATTTATGCATCATGATTATGGAAATGATCATCATGATGAAGGAAATGAGAATCATGATGAAGTAAATATACATCATAATGGAGGAAATGAGCATCATGATGAAGGAAATTAGCATCATGAAGAAGGAAATAAGCGTCATGAAAAAGAAAATATGCATCATGATGAAGGAATTAAGCAAAATGATGGAGGAAATTAGCATCATGATGATGTAAATGAGCCTCATGATGAAGGATTTATACATCATGATGATGGTAATGAGCATCATGATGAAGGAAATGAGCACCATGATAAATAAAATATGTATCTTGATAATGGAAATGAGCATCATGATGAAGGAAATGAGCATCATGATAAGGGAAATAAACATTATGATGAAGGATATATGCATCATGATGAAGGAAATGGGAATCATGATGAAGTATTTATGAAAAATGATGATGGAAATGAGCATCATGATGTAGGAAATACACATCATGTTCAAGGAAATAGGCATCATGATGAAGAATTTATGCATCATGATTCGGGAAATGAGCATCATGATGATGGAAATGAGCATCATGATGAAGAAAATATACATCATGATGGAGGAAATGAGCATCATGATGAAGGAAATTAGCATCGTGATAAGGGAAATGAGCATCTTGATGAAGTAAATATACATCATGATGTAGGAAATAAGTATCATGATGAAGGAAACATGCATCTTGATGAAGGAAATGAGCATCATGATGATGAAAATGAGCATCATGATAAAGGAAATTAGCATTATGATGTTTGAAATAAACATCACGATGAAAGAAAAGAGCATCATGCTAAGGGAAATGAGCATTATGATAAAGGAAATAAGCATCATAATATAGGAAATGAGCATCATGATGTAGGAAATAATTATCATGATGAAGTAAACATGCATCTTGATGACGGAAATAAGCATCATGATGAAGGGTTTATGCATCATGATGATGGAAATAAGCATCATGGTGAAGGAAATGAGCATCATGATAAATAAAATATGCATCATGAAGAAGGAAATAAGCATCATGATGGAAGAAATGAACATCATGATAATGTAAATGAGCATCATGATGACAGAAATATACATTTTGATAAAGGAAATGAGGATCATTATTTTGGAAATGAGCATCATGATGAAGGAAACACGCATCATTATTAAGGAAATGAGAATCATAATGAAGGATTTATGCATCATGTTGAAGGAAATGAGTATCATAATGAAGGATATATGCATCATAATGATGGAAATGAGCATCATGATAAAGGAAATAAGCATCATGATAAAGAAAATATGCGTCTGGATGAAGGAAATATGCAAAATGTTGAAGGAAATTAGCATCATGATGATGTAAATGAGACTCATGATGAAGTATTTATGCATCATGATGATGGTAATGATCATCATGATGAAGGAAATAGGCAACATGATGAAGAAAATATGCATCTTGATGAAGGAAATGAGCATCATGATGACGGAAATTAGCATCATGATGAAGGAAATGAGCATCATGATTCTTGAAATGAGCATCGTGTGAAAGAAATATGCAACATCATGAAGGAAATGAGCATCATTACACGGGAAATGAGCATAATGATGAACGAAATGAGCATTATGATGAAGGAAATGAGGAAGGAAATGACCATCATGATGAAGGATTTATGAACAATGATGATGGATATGAGCATCATGATGAAGGAAATGAGCATCATGATGAAGGAAATATACATCATGATAAAGGAAATGTGCATCATGATGTAGGAAATATGCATCATGATGTATGAAAATATGAATTATGATATAGGAAATGAGCATCATGATGTAGAAAATAAGTATCATGATGAAGAAAACATGCATCTTGATAAAGGAAATAAGCATTATGATGAAGGATTTATTCATCAGGATGATGGAAATAAGCATCATGGTGAAGGAAATGAGCATCATAATGAAGAAAATATGCATCATGTTGAAGGAAATAAGCATCATGATTGAGGAATGAACATCATGACGATGGAAGTGAGCATCATGATGACGGAAATATGCATCCTGATAAAGAAAACGAGCATCATTATATTGTAAATGAGCATCATGATGAAGGAAACACGCATCATTATTTAGGAAATGAGCATCATAATGAAGGATTTATGCATCATGTTTAAGAAAATTAGCATCATAATAAAGGATTTATGCATCATAATGATGGAAATGAGCATCATGATGAAGGAAATAAGCATCATTATAAAAAAATATGCATCATGATGAAGGAAATAAGCAAAATGATGGAGGAAATTGGCATCATGATGATGGTAATGAGCATCATGACGAAGGATTTATGCATCATGATGATGGTAATGATCATCATGATGGAGGAAATGAGCATCATGATGAAGAAAATATGCATCTTGATGAAGGAAATGAGCATCATGATGAATGATATATGAACAATGATGATGGAAATGAGCATCATAATGAAGAATATATGCATTTTGATGAAGGAAATGAGCATCATGATAAGGGATTTATGAATAATGATGATGGAAATAAGCATCATGATGAAGGAAATGAGCATCATGATGTAGCAAATGAGCATTATGATGAAGGAAAGACGCATCATGTTGAAGGAAATAGGCATAATGATGAAGGATTTATGCATCATGATTCTGGAAATGAGCATCATGATGAAGGAAATGAGCATCATGATGAAGAAAATATACATCACGATGGAGGAAATGAGCATCATGATGAAAGAAATTAGCATCATGATGAAGGAAATGATCATCATGATAAGGGAAATGAGCATCTTGATGAAGGAAATATGCATCATCATATAGGAAATGAGCATCATGATGTAGGAAATAAGTATCATGATGAAAGAAAATGAGCATCATGATGAAGTATTTATGCATTATGATGATGGAAATAAGCATCGCGATGAAGGAAATGAGCATCATGATGTTGGAAATGAGCATCGTGTTGAAAGAAATATGCATCATGATGAAGGAAATGAGCATCATTATGTGGGAAATGAGCATCATGATGAAGGATATATGCATCATGGTGAAGGAAATGAGCATCATGATGAAGGATTTATGAACAATGATGATGGAAAGGAGCATCATGATGTAGGAAATGAGCATCATGATGAAGGAAATGAGCATCATGATTCTTCAAATGAGCACCGTGATGAAAGAAATATGCATCATGATGAAGGAAATGAGCATCATTACTTGGGAAATGAGCATCATGATGAACGAAATGAGCATTATGATGAAGGAAATGAGCATCATGATGAAGAATTTATGAACAATGATGATGGAAATGAGCATCATGATGAAGGAAATAAGCATCATGATAAAGAAAATATGCCTCAGAATGAAGGAGATAAGCAAAATGATAGAGGAAATTAGCATCATGATGATGTAAATGAGCCTCATGATGAAGTATTTGTTGGCGTTCGATTGTTTGGTTAACGTGAACCTTTAGGGTTCCATACATTTCTAACATGCAGCGGAAGCAAGAAAACAAGAAACGTATTACCTTTCACCAGGGTATGTTGAAGACGATGAATTCTCGCCACTAGCCTGCGCAGCCTCACCATTTTGGGGATAACTCTCTCATCTAATGTCGGATTTGAGTGATCTACACACCAAAACGATCCCTTTTCTGTGGCTTTCCATCAGTTTATCTTATGTTCTGTTCTAATGTTTGTACGATTTTATAAGAATCGTAGAAGATGGAGGACAGCTGCAGCAAACAACCTTCCAGCCTTCTGCTGTATTCCCAAGTCCAATCTCGACATGATGAAGAATTTATGAACAATGATGATGGAAATGAGCATCATGATGAAGGAAATAAGCATCATGATAAAGAAAATATGCCTCAGAATGAAGGAGATAAGCAAAATGATAGAGGAAATTAGCATCATGATGATGTAAATGAGCCTCATGATGAAGTATTTGTTGGCGTTCGATTGTTTGGTTAACGTGAACCTTTAGGGTTCCATACATTTCTAACATGCAGCGGAAGCAAGAAAACAAGAAACGTATTACCTTTCACCAGGGTATGTTGAAGACGATGAATTCTCGCCACTAGCCTGCGCAGCCTCACCATTTTGGGGATAACTCTCTCATCTAATGTCGGATTTGAGTGATCTACACACCAAAACGATCCCTTTTCTGTGGCTTTCCATCAGTTTATCTTATGTTCTGTTCTAATGTTTGTACGATTTTATAAGAATCGTAGAAGATGGAGGACAGCTGCAGCAAACAACCTTCCAGCCTTCTGCTGTATTCCCAAGTCCAATCTCGACGTCGTGTGGGCGACGATCCTCGAGATCTTCTCAATCTGCTGTTCCCTCACCCTCCTCACAGTGTTAGGCATTATTAATCTCATAGATAAGGGGTTTTGGACAGTTGAGAATACTTATATATAGGCTACAGCAGGGACCAAGAGGAGAAATTAGAGTTGGGCCTCCATTGGGGCTTAAGTATCCAAGCTTAGCCCATGATGAACGAAATGAGCAACATGATGAAGGAAATGAGTATCATGATGCAGGAAATGAGCATCATGATGAATGAAATACGCATCATGTTGAAGGAAATAGACATCTTGATGAAGGATTTATGCATAATGATTCTGGAAATGAGCATCATGATGAAGAAAATATACATCATGATGGAGGAAATGAGCATCATTAGGAAGGAAATGAGCTTCATGATTTTGAAATAAACATCATGATGAAAGAAAAGAGCATCATGATAAGGGAAAGAGCATCACGATGAAGGAAATATGCACCATGATATAGGAAATAAGCATCATGATGTAGGAAATAAGTATCATGATGTAGGAAATAAGTATCATGATGAAGTAAACATGAATCTTGATGAAGGACATGAGCATCATGATGAAGGATTTATGCATCATGATGATGGAAATAAGCATCGTGATGAAGGAAATGAGCATTATGATGAAGAAAATATTCATCATGAAGAAGGAAATAAGCATCATGGTGTAGGAAATGAGCTTCATGATGAAGGAAACATGCAACATTTTTAAGGAAATGAGCATCATGATAAAGTATTTAAGCATCATGACAAAGGAAATGATCATCATGAAGAAGGATTCATGAATAATGATGATGGAAATGAGCATCATGATGAAGGAAATGAGCATCATGATGTAGCAAAAGAGCATCATTATGATGTAATACGCATCATATTGAACGAAACAAGTATCATGATAAAGTATTATGCATCATGATGATGGAAATGTGCATCATGATGAAGGAAATGAGCAACATGATGATGGAATTTAGTTTCATGACGAAGGAAATACGCATCACAATTAAGGAAAAGAGTATCATGATTAAGGAAATAAGCATCACGATGAAGGAAATGAGCATCAAGATGAAGGATTTATACATCATGATTATGGAAATGAGCATCATGATGAAGGAAATGAGCATCAAGATGAAGAAAATATAAATCATAATGGAGGAAATGAACATCATGATGAAGGAAATTAGCATCATGATGAAGGAAATGAGCATCATGATGTTTGAAATAAGCATCATGATGAAAGAAAAGAGCATCATGATAAGGGAAATGAGCATCATGATGAGGGAAATATGAATTATGATATGGGAAATGAGCATCATGATGTAGGAAATAAGTATCATGATGAAGAAAACATGCATCTTGATAAAGGAAATAAGCATTATGATGAACGATTTATTCATCAAGATGATGGAAATAAGCATCATGGTGAAGGAAATGATCATCATGATGAAGAAAATATGGATCATGTTGAAGGAAATAAGCATCATGATGGAGGAAATAAACATCATGATGATGGAAATGAGCATCATGATGACAGAAATATGCATCATGATGAAGAAAATGATAATCATTATATTGTAAATGAGCATCATGATGAAGGAAACACACATCATTATCTAGGAAATGAGCTTCATAATGAAGGATTTATGCGTCATGGTGAAGAAAATTAGCATCATAATAAAGGATTTATGCATCATAATGATAGAAATGAGCATCATGATGAAGGAAATAAGCATCATGATAAAAAAATATGCATCATGATGAAGGAAATAAGCAAAATGATGGAAGAAATTGGCATCATGATGATGGAAATGAGCATCATGATGAAGGATTTATGCATCATGATGATGGTAATGATCATCATGATGGAGGAAATGGGCATCATGATGAATAAAATATGCATCTTGATGAAGGAAATGAGCATCATGATATTGGAAATGAGCATCAAGATGAAAGAAATATGCATGATGAAGGATATATGCATAATGATGAAAGAAATGAGCATCATGATGAAGAATTTATGAACAATGATGTTGGAAATGAGCATCTTGATGAAAGAAATGAGCATCATGATGTAGGAAATGAGCATTATGATGTTTGAAATGAGCATCATGATGAAAGAAATAAGCATCATGATGAAGGAAATGAGCATCATTATGTGGGAAATGAGCATCATGATGAAGGAAATGAGCATCGTGATGAAGAATATATGCATCTTGATGAAGGAAATGAGCATCATGATAAAGGATTTATGAATAATGATGATGGAAATGAGCATCATGATGTAGGAAATGAGCATCATGATGAAGGAAATATGCATCATGTTTAAGGAAATAGGCATAATGATGAAGGATTTATGCATCATGATTCTGGAAATGAGCATCATGATGAAGGAAATAAGCATCATGATGGAGGAAATGAGCATTATGACGAAGGGAATTAGAACCATGATGAAGGAAATTAGCATCATGATGTTTGAAATAAACATCATGATGAAAGGAAAGAGCATCATGATCAGGGAAATAAACATTATGATGAAGGAAATCTGCATCATGATATAGGAAATGTGCATCATGATATAGGAAATAAGTATCATGATGAAGGAAACCTGCATCTTGATGGAGGAAATGAGCATCGTGATGAAGGATTTATGCATCATGATGATGGAAATAAGCATCATAATGAAGGAAATTGGAATCATGATTAAGAAAAAATGCATCATGAAGAAGGAAATAAGCATCATGATGGAGGAAATAAGCATCATGATGATGGAAATGAACAACATGATGACAGAAATATACATCATGATGAAGGAAATGAGTATCAATATGTAGGAAATGAGCATCATGATAAAGGAAACACACATCATTATTAAAGAAATAAGCATCATGATGAAGGAAATGAGCATCATGATGAAGGATTTATGAACAATGATGATGGAAATCAGCATCATGATGTAGGAAATGAGCATCATGATGAAGGAAATGAGCATCATGATACTTCAAATGAGCATCGTGATGAAAGAAATATGCATCATGATGAAGGAAATGAGCATCATTACATGGGAAATGAGCATCATGATGAACGAAATGAGCATTATGATGAAGGAAATGAGCATCATGATGAAGGATTTATGAACAATGATGATGGAAATGAGCATCATGATGAAGGAAATGAGCATCATGATGAAGGATTTATGCATCATGATTATGGAAATGAGCATCATGATGAAGGAAATGAGCATCAAGATGAATAAAATATAAATCATAATGGAGGAAATGAGCATCATGATGAAGGAAATTAGCATCATGATGAAGGAAATGAGCATCATGATGTTTGAAATAAGCATCATGATGAAAGAAAAGAGCATCATGATAAGGGAAATGAGCATCATGACGAAGGATTTATGCATCGTGATATAGGAAATAAGTATCATGATTAAGAAAAAATGCATCATGAAGAAGGAAATAAGCATCATGATGGAGGAAATAAGCATCATGATGATGGAAATGAACAACATGATGACAGAAATATACATCATGATGAAGGAAATGAGTATCAATATGTAGGAAATGAGCATCATGATAAAGGAAACACACATCATTATTAAAGAAATGAGCATCATGATGAAGGAAATGAGCATCATTACATGGGAAATTAGCATCATGATGAACGAAATGAGCATTATGATGAAGGAAATGAGCATCATGATGAAGGATTTATGAACAATGATGATGGAAATGAGCATCATGATGAAGGAAATAAGCATCATGATGAAGGATTTATACATCATGATTATGGAAATGAGCATCATGATGAAGGAAATGAGCATCAAGATGAAGAAAATATAGATCATAATGGAGGAAATGAACATCATGATGAAGGAAATTAGCATCATGATGAAGGAAATGAGCATCATGATGTTTGAAATAAGCATCATGATGAAAGAAAAGAGCATCATGATAAGGGAAATGAGCATCATGACGAAGGATTTATGCATCATGATATAGGAAATAAGTATCATGATTAAGAAAAAATGCATCATGAAGAAGGAAATAAGCATCATGATGGAGGAAATAAGCATCATGATGATGGAAATGAACAACATGATGACAGAAATATACATCATGATGAAGGAAATGAGTATCAATATGTAGGAAATGAGCATCATGATAAAGGAAACACACATCATTATTAAAGAAATGAGCATCTTGATGAAGGAAATGAGCATCATGATGACAGATTTATGAATAATGACGATGGAGATAAGCATCATGATGAAGGAAATGAGCATCATGATATAGGAAATGAACATCATTATGAAAGAAATACGCATCATAATGAAGGGAATAAGCATCATGATGAAGTATTATGCATCATAATGACGGAAATGAGCATCATGATGATGAAATTTAGTATCATGATGAAGGAAAAGAGTATCATGATGAAAGGAAATGAGCATCACGATGAAAGAAATATGCATCATGATGAAGGAAATGAGCATCATTACGTGAGAAATGAGCATCATGATGAATGGGCATCATGATGAAGGATATATACATCATGATGAAGGAAATTGGCATCATGATGAAGGATTTATGAACTATGATGATGGAAATGAGTATCATGATGAAGGAAATAAGCATCATGATGTAGGAAATGAGCACTATGATAAAGGAAATACGCATCATGTTCATGGAAATAGGCATCATGATGAAGATCTTATGCATCATGATTCGGGAAATGAGCATCATGATGAAGAAAATATACATCATGATGGAGGAAATGAGTATCATGATGAAGGAAATTAGCATCATGATGAAGGAAATGAGCATCATGATGTTTGAAATAAGCATCATGATGAAAGAAAAGAGCATCATGATAAGTGAAATGAGCATCATGATGAGGGAAATATGAATTATGATGAAGGAAATGAGCATCGTGATAAGGGAAATGAGCATCTTGATGAAGTAAATATACATCATGATATAGGAAATGAGCATCATGATGTAGGAAATAAGTATCATGATGAAGGAAACATGCATCTTGATGAAGGAAATGAGCATCATGATGAAGAAAATGAGCGTCATGATGAAGGAAATTAGCATTATGATGTTCGAAATAAACATCATGATGAAAGAAAAGAGCATCGTGATAAGGGAAATGAGCATTATGATGAAGGAAATAAGCATCATAATATTGGAAATGAGCATCATGATGTAGTAAATAAGTATCATGATGAAGTAAACATGCATCTTGATGTAGGAAATAAGCATCATGATGAAGGGTTTATGCATCATGATGATAAAAAATATTCATCATGATGGAGGAAATGAGCATCATGATGAAGGAAATTAGCATCAAGATGAAGAAAATGAGCATCATGATGATTGAAATAAACATCATGATGAAAGAAAAGAAAATCATGATAAGGGAAATGAGCATCATGATGAAGGAAATATGCTTCATGATATAGGAAATGAGCATCATGATATAGGAAATAAGTATCATGATGAAGGAAATGAGCATTATGATAAAGAAAATGAGCACCATAATGAAGGATTTATGCATCAGGATGATGGAAATTAGCATCATGGTGAAGGAAATAAGCATCATGATGAAGAAAATATGCATCATGAAGAAAGAAATAAGCATCATGATAGAAGAAATAAACATCATGATGATGTAAATGAGCATCATGATGACAGAAATATAAATCTTGATAAACGAAATGAGGATCATTATTTTGGAAATGAGCATCATGATAAAGGAAACACGCATCATTATTAAGGAAATGAGCATCATAATGAAGGATTTATGCATCATGTTGAAGGAAATGAGTATCATAATGAAGGATTTATGCATCATAATGATGGAAATGAGCATCATGATGAAGGAAATATGCATCATGATAAAGAAAATATGCGTCTGGATGAAGGAAATATGCAAAATGATAAAGGAAATTAGCACCGTGATGATATAAATGAGACTCACGATGAAGTATTTATGCATCATGATGATGGTAATGAGCATCATGATGAAGGAAATAGGCAACATGATAAAGAAAATATGCGTCTTGATGAAGGAAATGAGCGTCATGATGACGGAAATGAGCGTCATGATGAAGGAAATGAGCATCATGATTCTTGAAATGAGCATCGTGATGAAAGAAATATGCATCATTATGAAGGAAATGAGCATCATTACATGGGAAATGAGCATCATGATGAACGAAATGAACATTATGATGAAGGAAATGAGCATCATGATGAAGGATTTATGAACAATGATGATGGAAATGAGCATCATGATGAAGGTAATGAGCATCATGATGAAGGTTTTATGCATCATGATTATGGAAATGAGCATCATGATGAAGGAAATGAGCATCAAGATGAAGAAAATATAGATCATAATGGAGGAAATGAGCATCATGATGAAGGAAATTAGCATCATGATGAAGGAAATGAGCATCATGATGTTTGAAATAAGCATCATGATGAAAGAAAAGAACATCATGATAAGGGAAATGAGCATCATGATGAGGGAAATATCAATTATGATATAGGAAATGAGCATCATGATGTAGTAAATAAGTATCATGATAAAGAAAACATGCATCTTGATAAAGGAAATAAGCATTATGATGAAGGATTTATTCATCAGGATGATGGAAATAAGCATCATGGTGAAGGAAATGAGCATCATGATGAAGAAAATATGCATCATGTTGAAGGAAATAAGCATCATGATGGAGGAAATGAACATCATGATGATGGAAATGAGCATCATGATGACAGAAATATGCATCCTGATGAAGAAAATGAGCATCATTATATTGTAAATGAGCATCATGATGAAGGAAACACGCATCATTATTTAGGAAATGAGCGTCATAATGAAGGATTTATGCATCATGTTAAAGAAAATTAGCATCATAATAAAGGATTTATGCATCATAATAATGGAAATGAGCATCATGATGAAGGAAATAAGCATCATGATAAAAAAATATGCATTATGATGAAGGAAATAAGCAAAATGATGGAGGAAACTAGCATCATGATGATGGTAATGAGCATCATGACGAAGGATTTAAGCATCATGATGATGGTAATGATCATCATGATGGAGGAATTGGACATCACGATGAAGAAAATATGCATCTTGATGAAGGAAATAAGCATTATGATATTGGAAATGAGCATCATGACGAAAGAAATATGCATCATGATGAAGGATATATGCATCATGATGAAAGAAATGAGCATCATGATGAAGGATTTATGAACAATAATGATGGAAATGAGAATCTTGATGAAGGAAATGAGCAACATGATGTAGGAAATGAGCATTATGATGTTTGAAATGAGCATCATGATGAAATAAATAAGCATCATGATGAAGGAAATGAGCATTATTACGTGGGAAATGAGCATCATGATGAAGGAAATGAGCATGTTGATGAAGAATATATGTATCTTGATGAAGGAAATGAGCATCATGATAAAGGATTTATGAATAATGATGATGGAAATGAGCATCGTGATGAAGGAAATGAGCATCATGATGTAGGAAATGAGCATCATGATGAAGGAAATACGCATCATGTTGATGGAAATAGGCATAATGATGAAGGATTTATGCATCATGATTCTGGAAATGAGCATCATGATGAAGGAAATGAGCATCATGATGAAGAAAATATACATCACGATGGAGGAAATGAGCATCATGATGAAGGAAATTAGTATCATGATGAAGGAAATGAGCATCATGATAAGGGAAATGAGCATATTGATGAAGGAAATATGCATCATGATATAGGAAATGAGCATCATGATGTAGGAAATAAGTATCATGATGAAAGAAAATGAGCATCATGATGAAGGATTTATGCATTATTATGATGGAAATAAGCATCCCGATAAAGGAAATGAGCATCATGATGAAGAAAATATGCTTCATGAAGAAGGAAATTGGCATCATGATGGAGGAAATGAGTATCATGATGATGGAAATGAGCAACATGATGACAGAAATATACATCATGATGAAGGAAATGAGCATCATTATGTAGGAAATGAGCATCATGATGAAGGATTTAAGCATCATGATGAAGGGTTTTTGAATAATGATGATGGAAATGAGCATCATGATGAAGGAAATGAGCATCATGATGTAGGAAATGAGCATCATTATAAAAGGAAATACGCATCATAATGAAGGGAATAGGCATCATGATGAAGTATTATGCATCATGATGATGGAAATGAGCATCAAGAGGAAGGAAATGAGCAACATTATGATGGAATTTAGTATCATGATATAGGAAATACGCATCACGATGAAGGAAAAAAGTATCATGATTAAGGAAATGAGCATCACGATTAAGGAAATATGCATCATGAATTAGGAAATGAGCATCATTATTAAGGAAACATGCATCTTGATGAAGGAAACGAGCATCATGATAAAGAAATATGCATCATTATGAAGGAAATCAGGATCATATTGGAGGAAATGAGCATCATGATGATGAAGATGAGCATTTTGATGAAATAAATATGCATCATGATGAAGGAAACATGCATGATCAAGGAAATGAGCATTATAATGATGGATTTATGCATAATGACGAAGGAAACCAACATCATGATGAAGGATTTATGCAATATGATTATGGAAATGAGCATCATGATGAAGGAAATGAGCATCATGATGAAGAAAATATACATTATGATGAAGGAAATAAGCATCATGATGGAGGAAATTAGCATTATGATGAAGGAAATTAGCATCATGGTGAAGGAAATGATCATCATAATGTTTGAAATAAGCATCATGATGAATGAAAAGAGAATCATGATGAAGGAAATATACATCATGATAAAGTGATGTAGGAAATATGCATCATGATAAAGGAAACATGCATCTTGATAAAGGAAATGAGCATCATGATGAAGGGTGTATGCATCATGATGATGGAAATATGCATCATGGTGAAAGAAATGAGCATCATGATGAAGAAAATAAGCATCATGAAGAAGTAAATAAGCATCATGATAGCGGAAATGAACATCATGATGATGGAAATGAGCATCATGATGATAGAAATATGCATCATGATGAAGGAAACACACATCATTATTAAGGAAATGGGCATCATAATGAAGGATTTATGCATCATGTTGAAGGAAATGAGCATCATAATGAAGGATTTATGCATCATAATGATGGAAATGAGCATCATGATGAAGGAAATAAGCATCATGATAAAGAAAATATGCCTCAGAATGAAGGAGATAAGCAAAATGATAGAGGAAATTAGCATCATGATGATGTAAATGAGCCTCATGATGAAGTATTTGTTGGCGTTCGATTGTTTGGTTAACGTGAACCTTTAGGGTTCCATACATTTCTAACATGCAGCGGAAGCAAGAAAACAAGAAACGTATTACCTTTCACCAGGGTATGTTGAAGACGATGAATTCTCGCCACTAGCCTGCGCAGCCTCACCATTTTGGGGATAACTCTCTCATCCAATGTCGGATTTGAGTGATCTACACACCAAAACGATCCCTTTTCTGTGGCTTTCCATCAGTTTATCTTATGTTCTGTTCTAATGTTTGTACGATTTTATAAGAATCGTAGAAGATGGAGGACAGCTGCAGCAAACAACCTTCCAGCCTTCTGCTGTATTCCCAAGTCCAATCTCGACGTCGTGTGGGCGACGATCCTCGAAATCTTCTCAATCTGCTGTTCCCTCACCCTCCTCACAGTGTTAGGCATTATTAATCTCATAGATAAGGGGTTTTGGACAGTTGAGAATACTTATATATAGGCTACAGCAGGGACCAAGAGGAGAAATTAGAGTTGGGCCTCCATTGGGGCTTAAGTATCCAAGCTTAGCCCATGATGAACGAAATGAGCAACATGATGAAGGAAATGAGTATCATGATGCAGGAAATGAGCATCATGATGAATGAAATACGCATCATGTTGAAGGAAATAGACATCTTGATGAAGGATTTATGCATAATGATTCTGGAAATGAGCATCATGATGAAGAAAATATACATCATGATGGAGGAAATGAGCATCATTAGGAAGGAAATGAGCTTCATGATTTTGAAATAAACATCATGATGAAAGAAAAGAGCATCATGATAAGGGAAAGAGCATCACGATGAAGGAAATATGCACCATGATATAGGAAATAAGCATCATGATGTAGGAAATAAGTATCATGATGAAGTAAACATGAATCTTGATGAAGGACATGAGCATCATGATGAAGGATTTATGCATCATGATGATGGAAATAAGCATCGTGATGAAGGAAATGAGCATTATGATGAAGAAAATATTCATCATGAAGAAGGAAATAAGCATCATGGTGTAGGAAATGAGCTTCATGATGAAGGAAACATGCAACATTTTTAAGGAAATGAGCATCATGATGAAGTATTTAAGCATCATGACAAAGGAAATGATCATCATGATGAAGGATTCATGAATAATGATGATGGAAATGAGCATCATGATGAAGGACATGAGCATCATGATGTAGCAAAAGAGCATCATTATGAAGTAATACGCATCATATTGAACGAAACAAGTATCATGATAAAGTATTATGCATCATGATGATGGAAATGTGCATCATGATGAAGGAAATGAGCAACATGATGATGGAATTTAGTTTCATGATGAAGGAAATACGCATCACAATTAAGGAAAAGAGTATCATGATTAAGGAAATAAGCATCACGATGAAGGAAATATGCATCATGATGAAGGAAATGAGCATCATTATTAAGGAAACATGCATCTTGATGAAGGAAATGAGCATCATGATGAAGAAAATGAGCATCGTGCTGAAGGATTACGAATCATGATGATGGAAATGAGCATCATAATGAAGGAAATGAGTATCATGATAAAGAAAATATACATCATTATGAAGAAAACAAGGATCTTGATGGAGGAAATGAGCATCATGATGATGGAAAGGAGCATCATGATGAAAGAAATATGAATCATGTTGAAGGAAATGAGAATCATTATGTAGGAAATGAGCATCATGATGAAGGTAACATACGTGATCAAGGAAATGAGCATTATAATGAAGGATTTATACATAATGACGAAGGAAACGAGCATCATGATGAAGGATTTATGAATCATGATTATGGAAATGAGCATCATGATGAAGAAAATGTACATAATGATGAAGGAAATAAGCATCATGATGGAGGAAATTAGCATCATGATAAAGGAAATTAGCATCATGATGATAAAAATATGCATCGTGATAAAGGAAATGAGCATCATTATGTAGAAAATGAGCATCATGGTTAAGGAAACAAGCATCATTATTAAGGAAATGAGCATCATGATGAAGGATTTAAGCATCATGATGAAGCAAATGAGAATCATGATGTAGGATTTATGAACAATAATGATGGAAATGAGCATCATGATGAAGGAAATGAGCATCATGTTGTAGGAAATGAGCATCATTATGAAGAAAATACGCATCTTAATTAAGGGAATAAGCATCATGATGAAGTGTTTATTCATCACGATGATGGAATTGAGCATCATGATGAAGTAAATACGCATGATGATGAAGGAAAAGAGCATCATGATAAAGGAAATGAGCATCACGTTGAAGGAAATATGCATCATGATGAAGGAAACGAGCATCATTATGTAGGATATGAGCATCATGATGAAGGAAACATGAATCTTGATTATGGAAATGAGCATCATGATGAAGAGAATGAGCATCATGATGACGGAAATGAGCATCATAATGAAGGAAATGAGTATTATGATGAAGAAAATATGCATCGTGATGAAATAAATGAGGATCATTATGATGGAAATGAGCATCATGATGAAAGAAATGTGCATCATGATGAAGGAAATGATCATCATTATGAAGAAAACATGCATAATGAAGAAGGAAATGAGCATCGTGATGAAGGATTTATAAGTCATGATGATGAAATGACTGCCTATTTAACATCATGATGATGAAATGAGCATCACGATGAAGGAAATATGTATCATAACGAAGGAAATGAGCATCATGATGTAGGAAATGAGCATCATTATTAAGGAAACATGCATCTTGATGAAGGAAATGAGCATCATGAAAAAGAAAATATGCATCATTATGAAGGAAATAAGGACCATGATTGAGGAAATGAGCATCATGATGATGGAAATGAGCATCTTGATGAAAGAAATATGCATCATGATGAAGGAAATGAGCATCATTATGTAGGAAATGAGCATCATGATGAAGGAAACATGCATGATCAAGGAAATGAGCATTATAATGAAGGATTTATGAATAATGACGAAGGAAACCAGCATCATGATGAAGGATTTATGCATCATGATTATGGAAATGAGCATCATGACGAAGGAAATGGGCATCATGATGAAGGAAATAAGCATTATGATGGAGGAAATTAGCATTATGATGAGGAAATTAGCATCATGATGACAGAAATATGCATCATGATGATGGAAATGAGCATCATTATGTTGGAAATGAGCATCATGACGAAGTTAATGTATTGAAACGGGTTATGTGGGATTGGGAACTGATGTTAAGGAGTTACATGTCATTTTTATTTAATATCGACTCGTTCGAACTCGATTAGGATTTGTTTTTAGCAATGAAAGGTGATGTTACCGCTAATAGTTAGTTATATTTGATTTGTCTTTAATTGCTCATCTCCTTTATAGGTAAAGAACCATCGACGAAGGGCAAGGAACCGACTTCAGATTCCGGAGAGAGTTAATCACTTCCTTGTGAGTTTATAATTCGAGAACGCCTTCTCTTGTGGGAAGTGTGGACCCTCGATAAATGTGCATTTATTTTAGTTTTAGTTAATTGATAAGAAAATTATTTGGTATTGTGTTATGTGGTAAAGAGCCTGATTGGCTCGATTGCTCTGGTTAGAGTCCTGTTAGCCATTTTATGAGTATTATTGATTTTAACTTATGTTGAAGAGCCTTGACGGCTCAATATCTGATAGCATTTATTGTGAATTATTTTAGAATTGATTTCTGGTTATTCTTGTGTGCCAATTAAGACTCTAACTTGAGTCGTTATTCATCTTATGATGCATATACATATGTATGCCTGGTACCAAGGTTAAGAAGCCCGAATTGGTCACGATTCGGGTGAGTTGGAGCGACATTGATTAAGTAGCCTGAATTGTCGCGGTTCGGGTGAGTTAGAGTGACAACCAAGTTGCCCGTTGCTTGGCAAACCCGGGTGAGTTAGATCTAACGGGGCACCTGTCCATTTTCCAAATACTGATACTCTGGAGGGTGATCGTTAGATGGATCAGTCTATTATAGGCTCAGTCAACGTCACCGGTGTGGGACATGCATGTCATGTATGTTTATATGTTTGATCATTTCAAGTATTCACGTCGATATTGAATTGTGAACTTTAGCACTTGGCGTGTTGAGAAAGAATATTAATGTGCATTTTATCTAGAGTAACGGTGACGGGCTTGGACTGTCTCTCGACGGAGAGCTCAGTTCGAGGAGGATATTGACTACCCACGCGTCTTTTATGTGATAACATGTTGTTTGAACTAATTGTGTTATTCGTAAATGTGCACTAAGGTTTTTATTTTCTTTAATGTGTATACTGAGTGAGAAATTGTTATTGTGGGACGAAATGTTGGATCTTATGTTATGAACCGCGAGTGGGAATACATGCTTCGTATAAGGGTCGGGGTGACCGGCTTATCACCTCACTGAACTAGTGTTTTTGCTCACCCCCATCATTCTTTCCTTTTCTGGCTGTTGATATCGTTTTGGTTGGAGGTTTGCCTATCATTTGCTCGTCATCCAATCTGTGTTTTGGGTACTTTCTCTTTTATGTAAATTGACGGATTCATTGGCGAGATTGCATAGTTATATTTGGTGACCCCCTTTATGTTCTTTTTGTACCCTCCGATGTTATATCTTTCATGTATATTTTCTTTAAATTAAGTGACATCGTTGTATTTTGTACCTTTGTAAATCCTTGTTGATATTTTATGAGATGATGTCCTCGGGTTGTACCCATTGTTATCAGTTGTTCAGTTCTATAGGTACTTGATAGCAAGCCTTACATTTTCTATAAACTTTGTGGAGTGGAGTGCACCCATTCCGCGAAATTTATGGTTAACGTGGCGGTTCTCGCGTTCTATCTGGGGTCAGGGCGTGACATGCAGGGTTCACATGATAATTCTTATGAGCTCCTCAAGGGGAAATCATCAACCTATGACAGACACGGATTCCTTCTACAATCAGTAGCACACCATAGAGACAACACTATTTCCCAACTCAACGAGTTTGTTGATTTTATTATATGTAAATTTCACCCATTGATGTATCAAAGAAATACATACTGTCTTATGTGTCGAGGTTATTGTATGAGGATTAAGAGTACGAACATCCATAAAAATAGAAATCAAGTTCTTCTATAAGTCAGTACAAGTCGAACGATCTCAATTGGTCATGCTCAACATACAAAAGTGCACTAATGTGATTCTATAGCCAAGACAAGCTGATACTAAACCACACTACAACCATCCCGATAGAGAGTCCCCATCTATCTCGGTTGTGAGCATCTATTTACACTTTATAAGGAAACCGATAATATGATCTTCCGCGTGTTGTCGCACAACATATTATCTATATATAAAGTAAGTGGACTATTGCGTCGTGCATATAAATAAATTATAAGACGCAATCATTTGATCATATGATTCTCATTTCAAATAAATTGTTATAACATTGTTCATACTACAGCTATACTTTTAGTATACAATCCAACATGAGCATCATGATGTTGGAAATGAGCATCATGATGAAAGAAATATGCATCATGATGAAGGAAATCAGCATCATGATGAGGGATATATGCATAACGATGAAGGAAATGAGCATCACGATGAAGGATTTATGAACAATGATGATGGAAATGAGCATCATGATGAAGGAAATGAGCATCATGATGTAGGAAATGAGCATCATCATTAATGAATTACGCATCATGTTGAAGGAAATATGCATAATGATTCTGGAAATGAGCATCATGATGAAGGAAATGAGAATCATGATAAAGAAAATATACATCATGATGGAGGAAATGATCATCATGAGGAAGGAAATGAGCTTCATGATGTTTGAAATAAACATCATGATGAAAGAAAAGAGCATCATGATAAGGGAAATGAGCATCATTATGAAGGAAATATGCACCATGATACAGGAAATGAGCATCATGATGTAGAAAATAAGTATCATGATGAAGGAAACATGAATCTTGATGAACGACATGAGCATCATGATGATGGAAATAAGTATCATGATGAAGGAAATGAGCATCATGATGAAAAAAATATGCATCATGAAGAAGGAAATAAGCATCATGATGGAGGAAATGAGCTTTATGATGAAGGAAACATGCATCATTATTAAGGAAATGAGCATCATGATGAAGTATTTAAGCATCACGATGAAGGAAATGAGCATCATGATGTAGGAAAAGAGCATCATTATGAAGGAAATACGCATCATATTGAACGAAACATCATGATGAAGGAAATGAACGACATGATGATGGAATTTAGTATCATGATGAAGAAAATACACATCACGATTAAGGAAAAGAGTATCATGATTAAGTAAATGAGCATCACAATGAAGGAAATATGCCTCATGATGAAGGAAATGAGCATTATTATTCAGGAAACATGCTTCTTGATGAAGGAAATGAGCATCATGATGAAGAAAATGAGCATCATGCTGAAGGATTATGCATCATGAGGATGGAAATAAACATCATATTAAAGGAAATGAGCATCATGATAAAGAAAATATACATCATTATGAACGAAATAATGATCATGATGGAGGAAATGAGCATCATGATGATGGAAAGGAGCATCATGATGAAAGAAATATGCATCATGATAAAGGAAATGAGCATCATTATGTAGGAAATGAGCATCATGATGAGGGTAACATGCATGATCAAGGAAATGAGCATTATAATGAAGGATTTATGCATAATGACGAAGGAACGAGCATCATGATATAGGATTTATGCATCATGATTATGGAAATGAGCATCATGATGAAGAAAATGTACATCATGATGAAGGAAATAAGCATCATGATGGAGAAAATTAGCATCATAATGAAGGAAATTAGCATCATGATGACAGAAATATGCTTCGTGATAAAGGAAATGAGCATCATTATGTAGGAAATGAGCATCATGATTAAGGAAACACGCATCATTATTAAAGAAATGAGCATCATGGTGAAGGATTTAAGCAACATGATGAAGGATTTATGAATAATGATGATGGAAATGAGCACCATTATGAAGGAAATAAGCATCATGTTGTAGGAAATGAGCATCATTATGAAGAAAATACGCATCATAATAAAGGGAATAAGCATCATGATGAAGCATTTATGGATCATGATGATGGAATTGAGCATCATGATGAAGGAAATACGCATGATGATGAAGGAAAAGAGCATCATGATGAAGGAAATGAGCATCACATTGAAGGAAATATGCATCATGATGAAGGAAACGAGTATCATTATGTAGGATATGAGCATCATGATGAAGGAAACATGAATCTTGATGATGGAAATGAGCATCTTGATGAAGAGAATGAGCATCATGATGAAGGATTTATGCATCATGATGATGGAAATGAGCTTCATAATGAAGGAAATATGATGAAGAAAATATGCATCGTGATAAAGGAAATGAGCATCATGATGATGGAAATGAGCATCATGATGAAAGAAATACGCATCATGATGAAGGAAATGAGCATCATTATGTAGGAAATGATCATCATGATGAAGAAAACATGTATAATGAAGAAGAAATGAGCATCATGATGAAGGATTTATACATCATGATGATGAAATGACTGCCTATTTAACATCATGATGATGAAATGAGTGTCATGATGTAAGAAATGGGCATCATGATGAAAGATTTATGCATCTTGATGAAGGAAATGAGTATAATGACGCAGAAAATGAGCATCATGTTGAAAGACTTATGTATTATACTGATAGAAATGAGCATCGTGATAAAGGAAATGAGCATCATGATGAAAGAAATATGTGTCATGATGAAGGAAATGAGTGTCATTACGTAGGAAATGAGCATCATTATGAAGGTAACGTGCATCACTATGAAGGAAATGAGCATCATAATGAAGGATTTATGCATCATGATGAAGGATTTATACATCAAGAGGAATGAAATGAGCATTATGATAAAGAAAATATGAATTATAATGAAGGAAATGAGCGTCATGACGAATGATTTATGCATGATGATGTTGAAAATGATTATCATGATGGAGGAAATGAGCATCATTATGAAAGAAATGAGCATCATGATGAAGGAAATGTGCATCATAATTAAATAAAAGTGCATCGTAATGAAGGAAATGAGCATCATGATGAAGGAAATATGCATCATGATGTAGGTAATGAGCATCATGATGTAGGAAATAAGTAACATGATAAATGAAACATGCATCTTAACGAAGGAAATGAGCATCATGATGAACAAAATGAGCCTCATGATGAAGGATTTATGCATCATTATGTTGGAAATGAGCATCATGATGAAGGAAATGAGCTTCACGATGAAGAAAATACGCATCTTGATGAAGAAAATATGCATCATGATGAAGTAAATGAGCATCATGATGTTGAAAATGAGCATCATGATGAAAGAACTATGCATCATGATGAAGGAAATGAGCATCATTTTGAAGGAAATGGCATCATGACGAAGGAAATAAGCATCATGATTAAGGATTTATGCATCATGATGAAGAAAATGAGCATCATGATGAAGGATTTATGAGTAATGATGATGGAAATGAGTATTATGATGAAGGAGATGAACATCATAATGAAGGAAATAAGCATTATGAAAAAGTATTTATGCATCATGACGATAGAAATGAGTATCATGATGAAGAAAATGAGCAACATGGTGATGGAATTTAGCATCATGATGAAGGAAATACGCATCACGATGAAGGAAAAGAGTATCATGATTAAGGAAATGAGCATCACGATGATAGAAATATGCATCATGATGAAGGAAATGAGCAACATGATGTAGGAAATGAGCATCATTATTAAGGAAACATGCATCTTGATGAAGAAAATGAGCATCATGTTTAAGGATTATGCATCATGATGATGGAAATGAGCATCATAATGAAGGAAATGAGCATCATGATAAAGAAAATATGCATCATTATGAAGGAAATAAGGATCATGATGGAAGAAATGTGCATCATGATGATGGAAAGGAGCATCATGATGAAAGAAATATGCATCTAGATGAAGGAAATGAGCATCATTATGTAGGAAATGAGCATTATGATGAAGGTAACATGCATGATCAAGGAAATGAGCATTATAATGAAGGATTTATGCATAATGACGAAGGAAACAAGCATCATGATGAAGGATTCATGCATCATGATTATGGAAATGAGCATCATGATGAAGGAAATGAGCATCATGATGAAGAAAATATACATCATGATGAAGGAAATAAGCATCATGATGGAGGAAATTAGCATCATGATGAAGGAAATATACATTATGATATAGGAAATGAGCATCATGATGTAGGAAATAAGTATCATGATTAAGGAAACACGCATCATGATGAAGGTAATAATCATCATGATGAAGAATTTATGCATCATGATGATGGAAATGAGCATCATTATGAAGGAAATACGCATCATGATGAAGGAAAAGAGCATAATGATGAAGGAAATGAGCATCACGTTGAAGGGAATATGCATCATGATGAATTGAATGAGCTTCATGATGAAGGATTTATGCATCATGATGATAGAAATGAGCATCATAATGAAGAAAATGAACATTAAGATGAAGAAAATATGCATCATGATGAAGGAAATGAGCATCATTATGATGGAAATGAGCATCATGATGAAAGAAATACACATCATGATGAAGGAAATGAGCATCATTATGTAGAAAATGATCATCATGATAAAGAAACATGCATAATGAAGGAAATGAGCATCATAATGAAGGATTTATGCATAATGACGAAGGAAATTAGCATCATGATGAAGGATTTATACATCATGATGATGGAAATAAGCATCACGATGAAGGAAATAATCATCATGACCAAGGAAATGAGCATCATGATGTAAGAAATAAGCCTCATGATAAAAAAAAAACATGCATCTTGATGAAGGAAATTAATATCATGACGCATAAAATGAGCATCATAATGAAAGATTTATGCATTATGATGATGGAAATTAGCATCGTGATTAAGGAAATGAGCATCATGTTGAAAGAAATATGCGTCATGATGAAGGAAATGAGCATCATTATGTAGGAAATAAGCATCAAGATGAAGGAAACGTGCATCATTATGAAGAAAATGAACATCATAATGAAAGAGTTTACGCATCATGATGAAGGAAATAAGCATCATTATGAAGGATTTATGCATCATGATGGTGGAAATGAGCATCATGAGGAATGAAATGAGCATCATGATAAATAAAATATTTATCATGATGAAGGAATTAAGCACCATGATAATGTAAATGAGCCTCATGATGAAGGATTTATGCATAATGATGTTGGAAATGAGCATCATGATGAAGGAAATGAGCATCATGATGAAGAAAATATGCATCTTATTGAAGGAAATGAGCATCATAATGAAGGAAATGAGCATATTGTTGTTGAAAATGAGCATCATGATGAAAGAAGTATGCATCATCATGAAGGAAATGAGCATCATTTTGTAGGAAATGAGTATTGTGATGAAGGAAATGAGCATCGTGATGAAGGAAATGAGCATCATGATGAAGGATTTATGAATAATGATGATGGAAATGAGCATTATGAAGGAAATACGCACAATGATGAAGGAAATACGCACAATGATAAGGGAAATACGCACAATGATGAAGGAAATGAGCATCATATTATCGTTTTCCTTATAACGTATAAAAAGATGCTCACAACCGAGATAGACAGGAACTCTCTATCGGGATGGTTGTAGTGTGGTTTGGAATTAGCTTGTCTTGGCTGTAGAATCACATTAGTGCACTTTGCGTGTATTGAGCAGGACCGCTTGAGATCGTTCGACTTATATTGACTTATAGGAGAACTTGATCTCAGTTATTATGGATGTTCGTGCTCTTAATCCCTATACATTAAACTCGATACGTAGGTCAATGTGTATTTCTTTGATTCATCAATGGGATTAAATAAATAAACTCGGTGAGTTGGAAAGTAGTGTTATCTCTATGGTGTGTTGTTGATTGTAGAAGGAATCTGTGTCCATCATAGGTTGATGATGTCCCTTGAGGAGCTCATAAGGATTATCATGTAAACCCTGCAGGTGGATTTATTCCGGCATGATAATGAGGTTGAGTGGTACTACTCTCGATGAGATATTAATTAATGGAGTTGTCAGTAACTTAATTAATTAATGGGCATTGTATATCTTAAATATAAGGAGACTGTCGGGCTCATAATAAGAAGGAGCCCATAACGTAATTATGGGATTAGAACGGTAGTGCAGTAATAATATTTTAGTGGTATATATTATTATTGGACTTAAGTATAAGCTTTGGACTAAGCTTGGATACTTAAGCCCAGTGGAGGCCCAACTCTAATTTCTCCTCCTGATCCCTGCTGTAGCCCATATATAAGTCATCTCTGCTGTCCAAAAACCCTAATATATGAGATTAATCATGCCTAACACTGTGAGGAGGGTGAGGGAATAGCAGATTGGGAACATCTCGAGGGTCGTCGCCCACATGATGTCGAGATTAGACTTGGGAATACAGCAGAAGACTGTAAGTTTTTTTGCTGCTGCTATCCGCCACCTTCTACGATTTCTATAAAATCGTATAGACTTCAGAATATGATATCTGACAGAAAGCCACGAATGATATGATCGTTTTGGCGTGTAGATCACTCAAATCCGACATCGGATGAGAGAGTTACGCTCAAAACGGTGATGCTGCACAGGTTGGTGGCGAGAATTCATCGTCTTAAACATACCCAAGTGAAAGATAATATGTTTCTTGTTTACTTGCTTCCGCTGCTTGTTAGAAACATATGGAACCCTAACGGGTCACGTTAACCAAACGATCGAATGCCAACAGAAATAAACATCATGATGGAGGAAATGAGCATCATGATGATGGAAATGAGCAACATGATGACAGAAATATACATCGTGATGAAGGAAATGAGCATCATTAAATAGGAAATGGGCATCATGATGAAGGAAACACGCATCATTATTAAGGAAATGAACATCATGATGAAGTATTTAAGCATCATGATGAAGGATTTTTAAATAATGATGATGGAAATGAGCATCATGATGAAGGAAATGAACATCATGATGTAGGAAATGAGCATCATTATGAATGAAATATGCATCATAATGAACTGCACAAGCATCATGATAAAGTAATATGCATCATGAAGAAGGAAATGAGCAACATGATGATGGAATTTAGTATCATGATGAAGGGAATACGCTTCACGATGAAGGAAAAGAGTATCATGATTAAGGAAATGAGCATCACGATGAAGGAAATATGCATCATGATGAAGGAAATGAGCATCATGATGTAGGAAATGAGCATCATTATTAAGGAAACATGCATCTTGACGAAGGAAATGAGCATCTTGATGAAGAAAATGAGCATCATGTTGAAGGATTATGCATAATGATGATGGAAATGAGCATCATACTGAAGGAAATGAGCATCATGATAATGAAAATATGCATCATTATGAAGGAAATATGGATCATGATAGAGGAAATGAGCATCATGATGAAAGAAATATTCATCATAATGAAGGAAATGAGTATCATTATGTAGGAAATGAGCATCATTATGAACGTAACATGCATTATTAAGGAAATGAGCATTATAATGAAGGATTTATGCATAATGACGAAGGAAACGAGCATCATGATGTGCGATTTTTGCATTATGATTATGGAAATGAGCATCATGATACAGAAAATATACATCATGTTGAAGGAAATAAGCATCATGAAGGAGGAAATTAGCATCTTGATGAAGGAAATTAGCATCACGATGACAGAAATATGCATCATGATGAAGGAAATGAGCATCATTATGTAGGAAATGAGCACCATGATTAAGGAAACACGCATCATTATTAAGGAAATGAGCACAATGATGAAGGATTTAACATCATGATGAAGGAAATGAGAATCATGATGAAGGATTTATGAATAATGATGATGGAAATGAGCATCATGATGAAGGAAATGAGCATCATGTTGTAGGAAATGAGCTTCATTATGAAGAAAATACGCAGCATAATGAAGGGAATAAGCATCATGATGAAGTATTTATGCATCATGATGATGGAATTGAGCATCATGATGAAGGAAAAACACATGATGATGAAGGAAAAGAGCATCATGTTGAAGGAAATGAGCATCACGTTGACGGAAATATGCATCATGATGAAGGAAATGAGCATCATTATGTAGGATATGAGTATCATGATGAAGGAAACATGAATCTTGATGATGGAAATGAGCATCATGATGAAGAGAATGAGCATCATGATGATGGAAATGAACATCATAATGAAGGAAATGAGCATTATGATGAACAAAATATACATCTTGATGAAGGAAATGAGCATCCTGATGATGAAAATGATCATTATGATGAAGAAAATATACATTGTGATGAAGGAAATGAGCATCCTGATGCTGGAAATGAGCATCATGATGAAAGAAATACGCATAATGATGTAGGAAATGAGCATCATTATGTTGGAGAAAATATGCGTCATTATGATGAAGAAAATTAGCATCATAATGAAGTATTAATGCATAATGACGAAGGAAATGAGCATCGTGATGAAGGATTTATACATCATGATGATGAAATGAATCACGACGAAGGAAATATGCATCATGACGAAGGAAATGAGCATTATGACGAATGAAATGAGCATCATGATGAAAGAAACATGCATCTTGATGAAGGAAATGAGTATCATGATGCAGAAAATGAGCCTCATGATGAAAGATTTATGCATTATGGTGATGGAAATTAGCATCGTGATTAAGGAAATGAGCATCATGTTGAAAGAAATATGCGTCATGATGAAGGAATTGAGCATCATTATGTAGAAAATAAGCATCAACATGAAGAAAACGTGCATCATTATGAAGAAAATGAGCATCATATTGAAGGAGTTTACGCATCATGATGAAGGAAAAAGCATCATTATGAAGGATTTATGCATCATGATGGTGGAAATGAGCATCATGAGGAATGAAATGAGCATCGTGATAAATAAAATATGTATCATGATGAAGGAATTAAGCACCATGATAATGTAAATGAGCCTCATGATGAAGGATTTATGCATCATGATGTTGGAAATGAGCATCATGATGAAGGAAATGAGCATCATGATGAAGAAAATATGCATCTTATTGAAGGAAATGAGCATCATAATGAAGGAAATGAGCATAATGATGTTGAAAATGAGCATCATGATGTAAGAAGTATGCATCATCATGAAGGAAATGAGCATCATTTTGTAGGAAATGAGTATTGTGATGAAGGAAATAAGCATCATTTTGTAGGAAATGAGTATTGTGATGAAGGAAATGAGCATCGTGATGAAGGAAATGAGCATCATGATCAAGGATTTATGAATAAAGATAATGGAAATGAGCAATATGATAAAGGAAATATGCACAATGATGAAGGGAATAAGCATCATGATGAAGTATTTATGCATCATGATGATGGAAATGGGCATCATAATGAAGGAAATGAGCAACATGATGATGGAATTTAGCATCATGATGAAGGAAATATGAATCATGATGATGGTAGTGAGCATCATGATGAAAGAAATGGGCATCGTGATGAAGAAAATATGCATCTTGATGAAGGAAATGAGCATCATTATGTTGGAAATGAGTATCATGATGAAAGAAATATACATCATGATGGAGGAAATGAGCATCATGACGAAGGATATATGCATCATGATGAAGGAAATGAGCATAATGATGAAGGATTTATGAACAATGACGATGGAAATGACCAACATGATGATGGAAATGAGCATCATGATGTTGGAAATGAGCATCATGATGAATGAAATACGTAAGGAAATATGCATCATGATGAAGAATTTATGCATCATGATTCTGGAAATGAGCATCATGATGAAGGAAATGAGCATCATGATAAAGAAAATATATCATCATGATGGAGGAATTGAGCATCATGATGGAAATTAACATCATGAGGAAGGAAATGAGCTTCACGATGTTTGAAATAAACATCATGATGAAAGAAAAGAGCATCATGTTAAGGGAAATGAGCATCATGATGAAGGAAATATGCATCATTATATAGGAAATGAGCATCATGATGTAGGAAATAAGTATTATGATGAAGGAAATGAGCATCATGATGATGGAAATAAGCATCGTGATGAAGTAATTGAGTATCATGACGAAGAAAATATGCATCATGAAGAAGGAAATTATTGGATTGTAAACTAAAAGTCTAGCTTTAGTATGAACAATGTTATAACAATTTATTTGAAATGATAATCATATGATCAAATAATTGCATCTTATAATTTATCTATATGCACGATGCAATAGTCCACTTACTTTATACTGTTGATAATATATTGTGCGACAACACACAAAAGATCATATTATCGGTTTCCTTATAACGTATAAAAAGATGCTCACAGCCAGATAGACGGGGACTCTCTATCGGGATGGTTGTAGTGTGGTTTGGAATTAGCTTGTCTTGGCTATAGAATCACATTAGTGCACTTTGCGTGTATTGAGCAGGGCCGCTTGAGATCGTTCGACTTATATTGACTTACAGGAGAACTTGATCTCAGTTATTATGGATGTTCGTGCTCTTAATCCCTATATAATAACCTCAACACGTAGGTCAGTATGTATTTATTTGATTCATCAATGGGATTAAATAAATAAACTCGGTGAGTTGGAAAGTAGTGTTATCTCTATGGTGTGTTGTTGATTGTAGAAGGAATCTGTGTCCATCATAGGTTGATGATGTCCCTTGAGGAGCTCATAAGGATTATCATGTAAACCCTGCAGGTGGATTTATTCTGGCATGATAATGAGGTTGAGTGGTACTACTCTCGGATGAGATATTAATTAATGGAGTTGTCAGTAACTTAATTAATTAATGGGCATTGTATATCTTAAACATGGGGAGACTATCGGGCTCATAATAAGAAGGTACCCATAACATAATTATGGGATTAATACGGTAGTGCAGTAATAATATTTTAGTTGTATATATTATTATTATTGGACTTAAGTATAAGCTTTGGGCTAAGCTTGGATACTTAAGCCCAGGCTCGGCACACGGAAGCGCGATAGCATGCCTGTTGCAGGTTTTGACGCGCACAGTTTAGGAGGAGGCCAGACGTGTTGCACAGAACAGGAGCGCACGGAAGTTGCTAGGCATTGGGACATGGAACCGAGACAGAAGCGCACGGGCAATTTTGGGCGAGAAGTCATGTCTCACGGATGCTGGCGAGCGTTTTGGATGACAAGCAAAGGCGCTCGGAGGCTGCCATGTGATGCCACATACTGCCGGCCACTTACACACGATGCCTGTCATTTGAGTGCCGGCTGGTGCACGGGTAACTGCAAGATAGCATGCAGTGTGCGCGATTATTCACATGGAGAAGCGTGGACAGAGGCTCGCATGGGAATGTACATGGTGGCAGGCTGCATGTGATGCAAGGCGGGTGTGGCAAGGCTGGCGTACGTTCAGTGCCATGTGTGTTGGAAAACTATCGTGCATCATTGGCGGGCGTGCTGACATGAAGCTTGGCGCACAGATGCTGCCGTGTAGCTGGCATGGCGCGCACGGTTGTGATAAATAGGAGCATGTTGGCATGCACGGATTGTGCGGATGGATTACTGCTGGCAAGCGTTGGGCAAAGCACAGAGGCGAGTGATCACCGGGTGATTGGCGCACGATACTCAGTGTGCAGGTTGCGCTATGGGCACTCGGGGCTGAGTTTTGGCCACACGATGGTGCACGGATGGGTGCTGGGCTCGGCGCATGTTGCGGCTCTCTGTTGGCATGTGTTTGGCGAGAAGGACACTAGGCAAGCACGAAGATAAGAGGCTGTCGTGTGTAGGCTGTTTGGGGAATGGGAATCAGTATGCTGGCATGTGCTGTAGGCGGGCAGACTGCCATGTGGAGAGTCGGGCAGTGCGCACGAACCTGTGCACGGTGGCATGTGGAAGCGTGCACGTTTCATGCCCGATGGCGCACGGGTAAGCTGGCAGGTGCACGCGAAAGTGTGCCAAGGATGCACGGGTTGTGCGTTGGTGCTGGATGCCAGGCTTGGAGCCGTGTGATGGGCATGGCACCGGAAAACCGCAGTGTGCTGAAGTTCTTCCTAGTATTGAACACGGTGAATTGGCATCTTGACGTGTGGATGTTGAGCAGGGTGCCGGAGTGGTGGAGCAGGCCGCGGGCAAGAAATCTGGAGGAAAATTTGTAAAGACTTGCTTCCAATTTTTAGATTTGGTTAGGGTTTTATGACCTCGATCCCCGCGACCTGACCAGGCAGGTCGATCCCCGTCTGCGTTGCCCGCATTCGTGTTTGGTGGCGAACAATTGAATTCTCTGATATATAA
The DNA here is from genome assembly GCA_023678885.1 of Pogostemon cablin. Lineage (NCBI taxonomy): Eukaryota > Viridiplantae > Streptophyta > Magnoliopsida > Lamiales > Lamiaceae > Pogostemon > Pogostemon cablin. The sequence goes on from CM042988.1 coordinate 14,560,221, forward strand.
CTGTTATAATTGATTTTAATATCTAATTATTGTTATATATGTATGCGTGTTCTCTGTGATTTACTGCGTTATGTGCTGTAATAGGAGCATGCTAGGTTGCGTATTTTAATTTTGAATATTATATGCATGTAAAAACTCTCGGTGTTAAAATTACTAAGTGGGAGAGGGGATTGGTAATTAATTTCAGCGGCCTCCATTATTGGTTTGTAAGTAATATGAATAAACTTGCGCGTCAGTTATAGTGCCTTCCTCCCTAATGAATGAGTTTATTCACGGATCACTGGTACAGACTTCTTTAAATAATTATTATTTATAATGTGATGCATATGGACTTGCGCGTTGGCTATAGTACTTTCCTCCCTAACGGATGAGCTTATATGCAGTTCACTGGTACAAACTTATATAATTGATGGTTGTAGAAAGTTATCTGAGCGCGTGTTTACTTCTCAAACAGTAAGGCACATAAGCTTGGCCAGCAGATTTCGGATCAAATAATGTGTACACTTAGATACAAATAATTAGTATCCTCCCCAACGGAGTCACTGCTATTATTTGCATGGCTAAAGATGAACCTACTATTAATTATTTTGTCATGAGGTTAGGTTGACGAATGAAATTAATGGATAAAACCGTCTCTTGTAAATGTTCGGGTTTGTAAACATCCACACTAACGTGGCTTGCAGACTCACAGTGCTTGAGATGTCGGTGAATTTTATTTTTATATTATTTTGTGGGAATCAATATAAAAGGATAAAATTCGAAGATTTGATCGGTGTATTTATTTATGATTCTCTGCAATTTCAAATGGTTTCATTTTACTTATTGCTAACTAAAAGAAAAAAAATTTACTGGTCCAAAGTTAGATGATTAGAAAAGAATCTTGGTTTTGAATATTACTGCTTAGGAAAATATAAGTATGTTCTCACTAAGGATATCACATGATGCCTTTTAAAGTCTCTAGTGAAGAGGTGAGAGGTTCATAGAAATATGATGGTCTCATGCGACTCTTCAGATACTTGAGTAAGTTAGATAGGCGGGAGGTCATGGTTGAATTGATGAATGAATTGGAAATGCTTGGAATAGAAATTGAAAGGGAAACCTAGATCAATTTAATTCTGCGTAGTTTACCTAGGTGTTTTGAGCAAGTTCTACCTGAAATACATGAGGTTGTATTTGGTGGGAAACTTCTGACAAAACATGTGGCGAAGGAAAGCCATTTTCATCATGATGTGAACAAGGTTAGTATCTCATTCACTAGTCGTTGAAGCATGATTAGTGATGACATCTGCTAACACATTGTGTGTAGATACCGGAATCACTAAAAGCATGTAACTAAGTGATGATGAGATTATTATTGGGTACATGGGTATACTACGAGAGTAGTGGCTGTTGCAGTGGGAGTTGTTTATTTATCTCACGATATGAATAAAAGCTTGATTATGAGAAATTGTCTTTATGTACGTTTTCATAGAAAGAATTTCATTTCAGTTTCTATGCATTTACATATGGATACTCCATTTCATTTAAATGACATGGTCATAGTAATGAAGGATGGAGCTATAATCTGTTCTTGTACGTTGGCGACAATTTGTTCACTCTTAAATCATGGTCATCCCACGGATGCAACAAATAGCAATTAATAACACATCTTCTAATCCTAATAAGAGAAAGACTCTTATGGAAATGGTTAGATAGATAATGAGTTATTTGGAATTATTAAATTCATTTTATGGATATGCCCTAGAAACAATAATTCGTATGAATATTTGTTTGTTTGTGGGATATCCTAGAAAAATGAAGGGTGATGTTTTATTTAGTCCAAAAGATCGAAGGGTGATTGTTAACACAAACACTAGATTTTTTGAAAATATGTATTAAATCATAATGCCATGTATATATTGTTCTAAAGGAAATGAGAGGGAAAACATAAAGTATTAATACCAAGTGTACAAGAGGATATACCACAAGGTAAACTATAACATGTGTCACATCTGATACACAATTGCGTGTAGTGCCTTGTCGTAGTGGGAATGTTATTCGACAACCTGTAAGATATATATTTTGGGAGAGTCGTGAGACTTGGTCCCTAGTAAACATGGAATGAACCCACGGATACGACGAAGCACTACAAGATAAAAATGTCGAATCTTAGCAAGGTGCAATGATTTCTAAAATAGAATCGATGGATTCTAAATTAGATCTGGCTGCTTGTAGAACCCCGGATGGTGTGAAATCCATTGGAAGTGGCTTTGTAAAATAAAAGAGGATCATAGGATAAGGTGAAAACCTTGGAAGCAAAGCTTGTTGTGAAAAGGTATACTCAGAAAGAAAGGGTCCGATTACGAGAAAACCTGTTCGCTGATAGCTATGCCTATGTTGATCCATACTCTTTTATCTGTTGCTACTCATATGAAATATGAGGGATAGCAAATAGATGTCAAGACAGCTTTCCTGATTGGAAGTCTCTAGGAAAACATCTATGTGAAGCAACCAGAGTGATTCATTGCAAAGGGCTAAGAGCATTGTGATAGTAAGCTTAAAAGTGTCCATTAATGGACTAAAGCAAGCTTCAAGATCATGAAACATCCATTTTGATGAAGAAATCCAGGCATATGGATTTATTCAATGCGCGGATGTGTCTTGTGTATTGTAAAGAGTGATGGAAATATGGTGGTATTTCTTATACTGTACGTAGATGATATATTACTCATTGGAGACAATGAAAGAGTATCGTTAAGCGTATGGGTATGGTTAATAAAGCATCATGAAATGAAGGACTTGAAAAGAAGCAAACGATATCCTTTTGATCACGGTAATACGGTTCACAAGAAGGGATGTTATGCTTGTCTCAAGCTTCATGAGATGATATGATCCTTACTTGTTTTAGCATGTGACTTCATGTTATGCTTGTATATCTTTTCACGTCCAAAGTGGCGCAGACTTAGGGTTCCAGGAAACTGAGATGACTTATTTATTGGGGTACAACAGGGACCAGGAGAAGAAATTGAGTTGGGCCTCCATTGGGCTTAAGTATCCAAGTTTAGCCCAAAGCTTATACTTAAGTCCAATAATAATAATATAGTCCACTAAAATATTATTATTGCACTGTCTTTCCAATCCCAAAATTATGTTTTGGGCTCCTTCTTATTATGAGCCCTAAATACTCCCCGTGTTTAAAATATACAATGCCCATTAATTAATTAAGTTACTGACAACTCAAATTAATTAATATTTCTTCCGAGAGTAGTACCACTCAACCTTATTATCATGCCGAAATTAATCCACTTGCAAGATTTACATTATAAACATTATGAGTTTCTCAAGGGGACATCATCAACCTAAAACGGACACGGATTCCTTCTACAATCAACAGCACACCATAGAGACAATACTATTTCCCAACTCACCGAGTTTGTTGATTTAATACAAGTAAATCTCACCCATTGATGAATTAAAGAAATATATACTGCCTTAAGGTTATTGTATAGGGATTAAGAGCACGAACATCCATAACAACTGAGATCAAGTTCTCCTAAATAAACAGTACAAGTCGAACGATATCAAGCGGTCCTGCTCAATACACACAAGGTGCACTAATGTGATTCTATAGTCAAGACAAACTAACACCAAATCACACTACAACCATCCCGATAGATAGTCCACGTCTATCTCGGTTGTGAGCATCTGTTTATACTTTATAAGGAAACCGATAATATGATCTTCCGCGTGTTGTTGCACAATATATTATCTACAATATAAAGTAAATGGACTTTTGCACAAACATATAAATAAACAATTTATAATATACAAAATATTTGATCAAATGATTCTCATTTCAAATAAAATTATTAAAACATTGTTCAATACAAAAGCTAAGCTTTTAGTATACAATCTAACAATCTCCCACTTATACTAAAAGACTACGCTGACATATCTGCTGCCACGCATCTAATCCCCATTCCTTCTACAAGCCCATCGAACGCTTTCGCTGGAAGGCTCTTGGAAAAAGGATCAGCTAGGTTATCTTCCGATGCAATCTTAGCGACAACGACCTCCCCTCTTTTAATGATGTCTCGTATCAGGTGGTACTTGTTCCCAATGTGTTTACTCGCCTTATGGGCACGTGGTTCCTTCGAGTTTGCTACTGCACCACTGTTATCACAATAAATTATGATCGCTTTGGGCAAACCAGGAATCACATCCAAGTCCATTAAGAAGTTCCTAAGCCATACTGCTTCTTTAGCTGCCTCAGAGGCTGCTACATATTCAGCTTCCATGGTAGAGTCCGCAACGCATTTCTGCTTTACACTTCTCCATATTATGGCTCCTCCTCCAAGGTATACACATAACCCGAGATGGATTATTAACATCCCTATCTGACTTGAAATCTGAATCAGTATAACCCAAAGAAAACAAAGTATTTCCTCGGTAAACCAGCATATAATCCCTAGTCCTTCGCAGGTACTTCAAAATATGCTTTACCGCAGTCCAATGCCCTTGTCCTGGATTACTTTGATACCTACTAACCATGCCTACGTCATAACAGATATCCGGTCTCGTACATAGCATAGCATACATGAGACTTCCTACTGCCGAAGCATAAGGAAACAACTTCAATGCCTCTATTTCCTGTTGTGTCTTTGGACACATTTCCTTAGATAGAGGTATTCCATGTCTGAAAGGCAGAAAACCTTTCTTGGAATCTTGCATGCTAAAACGAGTCAGGATTGCATCAATATATGAAGCTTGGGATAAGCATAACATTCTTTACTTGCAATCCCTTATTAATTTGATCCCAATAATGTGTCTGGCTTCTCCTAATTCCTTCATTTCAAACTGCTTGGACAGCCATACCCTTACGCCCGACAATACCTTTACATTATTTCCAATGAGTAGAATATCATCCACGTAGAGTATAAGAAATACCACTATGTTTCCATCACACTTCTTGTACACACATGATTCATCTGGACATTGAATAAATCCATATGACTGGATTACTTCATCAAAATGGATGTTCCATGATCTTGAAGCTTGTTTCAATCCATAAATGGACCTTTTAAGCTTACACACAAGATGCTCTTCGCCCTTTGCAATGAATCCCTCTGGTTGCTTCATATAGATGTTTTCCTCAAGACATCCATTCAGGAAAGCTGTCTTGACATCCATCTGTCATACCTCATAATCCATACAAGCAGCAATAGACAAAAGAATCCGGATTGACTTAAGCATGGCCACAGGTGAGAAGGTTTCCTCATAATCGATTCCTTCTTTTTGAGTATATCCTTCAGCCACAAGCCTTGCTTTAAATGTTTCCACCTTACTGTTGGATCCTCTTTTTCTTTTATAGATCCACTTGCATCTAATAGCTTTTACACCATCGGGTGGTTCTACAAGCTCCCAGACTTGATTAGAATATATGGATTCTCTTTCAGATTTCATTATGTTTTGCCATAATTGAGCATCTTTATCTTGTAGTGCCTCGTTGTAATTCCATGGGTCAATTTCATGTTCACCAGGGACTAAGTCAGAAGACTCTCCCAATCCCATGAATCTATCCGGTTGTCTCACAACCCTCCCAATACGACGAGACTCCACATGCAATTGTGTATCAGGTGTGACACGCGGTGCAGTGTCCTGTGGTATATCCTCTTGCACAGTTGGTATTATATTTGGTGTTTCCACTCTTACTTCATCTAGAATAATCTTACTTATGGGTTTGTGGCTTATTACATAATCCTCTTTCAAAAATCTGGCATTCGTGCTAACAATCACCTTTTGGTCCTTTGGATTATAAAATAAACCACCATTCGTTCCTTTAAGATATCCTACAAACAGACATACTTCCGTACGTGACTCTAACTTATTAGTATCCATCTTCATCACATGTGCCGGAGCACCCCAAATCTGAAAGTGTTTCGGACTAGGCTTTTGCTTAGTCCACAATTCAATGGGTGTGGAAGCTACTGATTTAGAAGGTACTAAGTTTAGAATGTAAGCTGCTGTTTCTAAGGCATATCCCCAAAATGAATTAGGTAATTTCAAATAACTCATCATTGATATTACCATTTCCATAAGAGTCCTATTCCTTCTTTTCGCTACACCATTCTGCTGGTGTGTGCCCGGTGTAGATAATTGGGATTCAATCCCATTCTCCGAAAAATAATTCCTAAACTCTCCCAAGAGGTATTCGCCACCATGATCAGATCATAGTGTCTTGATATATTTTCCAAGTTGCTTTTCCAAATCAGCCTTGTACTCTTTGAATTTATCAAAGCACTCGCATCAAATAAATATATCCGTATCTAGAATAATCGTCAATGAAAGTGACGAAGTATTCATAACCACCTCTTGCCTGGACAGACATAGGACCAAATAAACCAGAATGAACCAATTCCAACAGATCCTTGGCTCTATACCCCTTTGCCTTGAAAGGCCTTTTGGTCATTTTTCCTTCCAAGCAAGATTCGCAAGTTGGATAATTTTCCACTACTAATGAACTCAGAGGTCCATCAGCTATCAACCTTGGAATCCTACTTAAGTTAATATGACCTAGTTTTAGATGCCAAAGATATATTTGGTTCATTTTAGAAGGTTCTTTTCTCTTACTAGCAGATGTATCATTCGTTTCAATTTGTTGCATCGTGGAGAAATTGGATTAAGTATACAAATTATCTATCAATGCACCATCACAGATAATAATTCTATCTTTCCTTATAACAACCTTGTCATTAAAAGAAAAAAAAATATCCATCCATAAACAATTTAGAAACTGAAATTAAATTCTTTCTAAAATGAGGTACATAAAGACAATTCCTCAAAACAAGAGTTTTATTCTTATTAAAAAATAAATAAACGTATCCCACTGCGATAGTTGCTACTCTTGTAGCATTCCCCATGAGTAAGGTAACCTCCCCATCACTAAGCTGTCGGGTTTGATGGAACCCCTGCAAAGAATTACAGACATGGTCAGTGACTCCTTTATCTACACACCAAGTGTCAGTAGATACAGCCGCTAAACATGACTCAACAACTAGTATAAAAGACTTACCATTCCTGTTCCCTTTCAGAAAAGGGCAGTCAGCCTTGTAGTATCCCGGCTGCTTGCATTTGAAGCACTTGCCTTTAGGCTTCTTGACCGCAGAGCATTTGCTTTCACTTGGTTCACTGGTGCTGAATTTCCTTGCTTTTTCTTTTTCCTATCGCCTCTCGGCCTAGGTTGAGCAGCATTTTCAGTAACATGAACCTGAGGAGGTCAACGAAACAGTTCTTCCGCAGCCACAAGTTCTATCAGAAGTTCCGCCAATGTGTACAAATGTTTGTTCATACCATAGTTCAGGCAAAACTGCTCAAAACTCCTAGGCAAACTTTGGAGTATGATATCGACCTGGGTTTCCCCATCGATTTCAGCTCCAAGAACTTCCAACTCATTGAGTTGGCACATCATCCTAAGGACATGCTCCCTTACGGAAGTGCCCTCAGCTATTTTTATATTCATTAGAACAGACATGCCCTTCGACCTAGCAGGACGACTCTGATGGCCGAAGAGTTCCCTAAGATTATGCATCATATCATAGGCTGTGGTCATAGCTTGATGTTGAGTCTGAAGCACATTGAATAGAAGCCAAAATGTAGCACTAAGCCATCCTATCAGCTTTGACCCACCTATTATAAGCAACTCTTTGCTCTTCAGTAGAGTCATCAGTAAGTGCCGGAGGACATTCCTCAGTGAGAACAAAGATATAATCTTCAGCAGTTAAAACAATGTCCATGTTTCGCTTCCAGTCAACATAATTAGTGTCAGTAAGTTTATGCTCTTTAAGTATAACAGAAAGTGAGTTGAATGCCATTTGAAAATCCTGAGAATCATAAATAAATAAAAAAAGAGATCAAACACTTCAAATTTATCAATTTATATTGAATCCCTCAAAACAATATAAAATAAAATTCACCAACATCTCAAGCACCGTGGATTTGCATGAACGTTAGTGTGGACGTATACAAATCCGAACATTTACAAGAGAAGATTTACCCATTAATTTCATTTATCAACCTAACTTTATGATAAAATAATTAATAGTCGGTTCCTTTTTAGCCGTGTAAATAACAGCAGTGACTCCGTTGGGGAGGATACTGATTATTTACACCTAAGTGTGCACTATTATTTGATCCCAAGTCCATTGCACAAGCTTATGTGCCTTACAGTTGGAGAAGTACACATGCGCTTGGATAACTGCCTACGATCATCATAAAGAAGTTTGTACTAGTGATCCGTGAATAAACCCATCTGCTGTAGAGGAAGGCCTATTGCCAAAATGAAGGTTTACTCACATCACTTACAAACCAATAATGGAGGACATGAGAATTTATTTACCAATCTTCTTTCCCACTTAGTTATTTAACATCGAGGGTTTTTAACATGCATTAGTATTACAATAATAAAATATACATCCTAGCATGCTTCTATTTTAAGTAATTCAAAAATCACATAGAACATGCTTATCACATATATAACAGTTAATTGTTAAGTTAAAACAATTAAAGCCATTATATATAATGAATTAAGAGCATAAATGGGTAAATAAAGCAAATTGGGCCAGCAGGCCCAAAACAGTAAAACACTAAATGAAAAGTGCAGCGCATTTGAACCACAAAATAAGGCCCAACACACCTGCCTAAAACTACAGCACACACACCAGGATTCTGCCCTAATCAAGAGTCGCCTCTTGCCCCCACACGCCGATCATCGGCGCGAGCTGGTGCCGCTGCTTTCGGCAGTCGTGCCGTCAGCCCACCGAGTCGCGCCGTCAGTCCACTGTGGTGCAGGCTCTGCAGCCCAACCTCCCAGCAGCACCCGCCTGCCACGACAGCGCTTTGCTTCCACATCGTACGCCCATCCAACAGGCCCACCATAGAAACCGCCATGGATGCACCGGAAACTCCAGTTTGCAACGACAACCAATGCCTGGATTCCATTGCCGTCAAGAATCCGATACCGATCGCCACCGAGAGACTCTTTCAGTCGATGCCACGCTGCCACCAATCATCAGTCGCGCCTTGCAGATTGTCCAGATCGGAAAATGGGAGTCTTCGACCAGAAGTGGCACTAAACGCGCCCAGAAATCCCGAGTTGACTCGCTGGAAACCACCTCTGACGCGCCTCAGAACTGCCCAGATCCGATAAAAAGAGGGAAGACTCGTCAGATCCATGGAGGACTCGGTCGGATCGCCTCCTACATGACCAGAAGCCATCGTCGGCTCGCCCAGTGCTGTCCTTGTCCAACACCGCTCACAGCCTGCAGTCGATCGGAAATACCAGGGGACCCACTCAGGACCTCGTCTGATCTTCCCAGAACTCGGTCTGATGCGCCGTTCTGTCTATTAGCAGCCGTGAATCATCGAACTGCCTTGTCGAGCAGACACATTGCCAAGGCTCGCCATCAATATTAAGCCCAGTAGCCATCACCGTGTGTGTGAGTGAGATGTCTAATGTGATAGATGGCATATTGGGTTTCACGCAGAGTGTGTGTTGTGTCCAGCAATTAACAATCAGCAACAATCACACATACCAAATTGGATACAATGGTGAAAAACCCATGTGATTATAACCAGATTATTCCACATAATCAAATAATCGCTTTCATACACGCCATCAATCCGGACATAAACACACGTATGGATTAAACCCAACCTAACGTCTCACGTTTCACCACGAAATGAATGCTCTGATACCAATTGTTGGCTATTGGATCGTTTGGCTCAGCGTGCTCCGTTAGGAATCAAGTACACAATTACAGTGGAACTAAAATAAAAGTTTATCTTTCTTCTAGATTGATGCAGAAGATGATCAATAGTGTGAACCACATCTTGATCTTCTGTTGTATGACCCAAAGTCAACTCTGGTATTGTGTGGGCAACAATCTCCAGAATCCACTCAATCTGCTTCTTCCCTCTTTTCACGTCCAAAGTGGCGCAGGCTTAGGGTTCCAGGAAGCTGAGATGACTTATTTATTGGGCTATGGACCAGGAGGAGAAATTGAGTTGGGCTTCCATTAGGCTTAAGTATCAAAGCTTAACCTAAAGCTTATACTTAAGTCCAATAATAATAATATAGTCAACTAAAATATTATTACTGCACTGCCTTTCCAATCTCAAAATTATGTTTTGGGCTCCTTCTTATTATGAGCCCTAAATTCTCCTCATGTTTAAGATATACAATGTCCATTAATTAATTAAGTTACTGACAACTCAAATTAGTTAATATCTCTTCCGAGAGTAGTACCACTCAACCTTATTATCATGCCGGCATTAACCCGCTAGCAAGATTTACATGATAAACTTTATGAGCTCCTCAAGGGGACATCATCAACCTAAAATGGACACGGATTCCTTCTACAATCAACAGCACACCATAGAGACAATAATTTTCCAACTCACCGAGTTTGTTGATTTAATACAAGTAAATCTCACCCATTGATGAATCAAAGAAATATATAATGTCTTACATGTCGAGGTTATTATATAGGGATTAAGAGCACGAACATCCATAATAACTGAGATCAAGTTCTTCTAAATAGACAGTATAAGTCGAACGATCTCAAGCGGTCCTTCTCAATACACACAAAGTGAACTAATGTGATTCTATAGTCAAGACAAACTAACACCAAATCACACTACAACCATCCCGATAGATAGTCCCCGTCTATCTCGGTCGTGAACATCTGTTTATACTTTATAAGGAAATCGATAATATGATCTTTCGCGTGTTGTCGCACAACATATTATCTACAGTATAAAGTAAATGGACTTTTGCACAAACATATAAATAAACAATTTATAATATGCAAAACATTTGATCAAATGATTCTCATTTCAAATAAAATTATTAAAACATAGTTCAATACAAAAGCTAGGCTTTTAGTATACAATCAAATAGGATTTATGCATCATCATGAAGGAAATGAGCATCATGATGAAGGATTTATGAATAATGATGATGGAAATGAGCATCATGATGAAGGAAATGACCTTCATGATATAGGGAATTAGCATCATGATGAAGGAAATACGCATCATAATGTAAGGAATCAGCATCATGATGATGTATTTATGCATCATGATGAAGGAAATACGCATTATGATGAAGGAAAACAGCATCAGGATAAAGGAAATGATCATCACGATGAAGTAAATATGCATCATGATGTAAGAAATGAGAATAATGATGTAGGAAATGAGCATCATGATGAAGGAAACATGCATCTATATGAAGGAAATGAGCATCACGATAAAGAAAATGGGCATTATGATGAAAGATTTATGAATCATGATGATGGAAATGAGCATCATTATGTAGGAAATGAGCATAATGATGAAGGAAACATGCAAAATTATGAAGGAAATGAGCATCATGATGAAGGATTTATGCATCATGATGAAGGAAATGAGTATCATGATGAAGGATTATATGCATCACTATGATGGAAATGAGCATCATGATGAAGGAAAAGAGCATCATGATGAAGGAAATGTGCATCATGATAAAGAAAATATACATCATGATGAAGGAAATAAGCATCATGATGTAGGAAAAGAGCATCATGATCAAGGAAATGAGCATCATGATAAAGAAAATATGCATCATGATAAAGGAAATAAGCTTCATGATATTGGAAATGAGCATCATGATGCTGGAAATGAGCATCATGAAGAAGGAAATGAGCAACATGATGAAGAAAATATGCATCTTGATGAAGGAAACGAGCATCATGATGAAGGAAATGAGCATCATGATATTGGAAATGAGCATCATGATGAAAAATATATGCATCATGATAAAGGAAATGAGCATCACCATGTAGGAAATGAGCATCATGATGAAGGAAACATGCATCATGATTAAGGAAGTGAGCATAATGATGAAGGATTTATGCATCATGATGAAGGAAATGAACATCATGATAAGGATTTATGCATCATGATGATGTAAATGAGCATCATAATGAAGGAAATGAGCATCATGATGAAGAAAATATGCATAATTATGAAGGAAATAAGAATCATGATGGAGGAAATGAGCATCATGATGATGGAAATGAGCATCATGATGAAATAAATATGCATCATGATGAAGGAAATGAGCATCATTATGTAGGAAATGAGCACCATGATGAAGGAAACGTGCATGATCAAGTAAATGAGCATTATAATGAAGGATTTATGCACAATGACGAAGGAAACGAGAATCATGATGAAGGATTTATGCATCATGATTATGGATATGAGCATCATGATGAAGGAAATGAGCATCGTGATGAAGAAAATATGCATCATAATGAAGGAAATAAGCATCATGATGGAGGAAATGAGCATCATGATGAAGGAAATTAGCATCATGATGAAGGAAATGAACATCAAGATGTTTGAAATATGCATCATGATGAAAGAAAAGAGCATCATGATAAAGGAAATGAGCATCATGATGAAGGATATATGCATCATGAAAAAGGAAATGAACATCATGATGTAGGAAATAAGCATCATGATGAAGGAAACATGCATCTTGATGAAGGAAATGAGCATCATAATGAAGAAAATGAGCATCATGATGAATGATTTATGCATTATGACGATGGTAATAAGCATTGTGATGTAGGAAACGAGCATCATGATGAAGAAAGTATGCATCATGAAGAAGAAAGTAAGCATCATGATGGAGGAAATGATCATCATATGATGGAAATGAGCATCATGATGACAGAAATATGCATCATGATGAAGGAAATGAGCATCATTATGTAGGAAATGATCATCATGATGAAGGAAACATGCATCATTATTAAGGGAGCATCATAATGAAGGATTTATGCATCATGATGAAGGGAATGAGCATCATGATGAAGGATTTATGCATCATAATGATGGAAAGAGCATCATGATGAAGGAAATGTGCATCATGATAAAGGAAATATGCATCATGATGAAGGAAATAAGCAAAATGATGGAGGAAATGAGCATCATGATGATGTAAATGAGCCTCATGATGAAGGATTTATGCATCATGATGATGGTAATGAGCATCATGATGAAGGAAATGAGCATCATGATGTAGAAAATATGCAACTTGATGAAGGAAATGAGCATCATGATGAAGGAAATGAGCATCATGATGTTGGAAATGAGCATCATGATGAAAGAAATTTGCATCATGATGAAGGAAATGAGCATCATTACGTAGGAAATGAGCATCATGATGAAGGAAATGAGCGTCATGATAAAGGATATATGCTGTTGGATTGTATACTAAAAGTCTAGCTTTAGTATGAACAGTGTTATAACAATTTATTTGAAATGAGAATCATATGATCAAATGATTGCGTCATATAATTTATTTATATGTTTAATGCAATAGTCCACTTAATTTATACTTTAGATAATATGTTGTGCGACAACACGTGGAAGATCATATTATCAGTTTCCTTATAAAGTAAAAACATATGCTCACAACTGAGATAGGCGGGGACTCTCTATCGGGATGGTTGTAGTGTGATTTGGTATTAGTTTGTCTTGACTATAGAATCACATTAGTGCACTTGTGTGTATTGAGTATGACCGCTTGAGATCGTTCGACTTATACTGACTTATAGAAGAACTTTATCTCTGTTATTATGAATGTTTGTGCTCTTAATCCCTATACAATAACCTCGACACGTAAGGCAGTATGTATCTCTTTGATTTATCAATGGGTAAGATTTACATGTAATTAAATCAACAAACTCGGTGAGTTGGGAAATAGTGATGTCTCTATGGTGTGCTATTGATTATAGAAGGAATCCGTTTCTGATTTAGGTTGATGATGTCCCCTTGAGAAGCTCATAAGGATTATCATGTGAACCCTACAGGTGGATTTATTCCAGCATGATAATGAGATTGAGTGGTACTACTCTCGGATGAGATATTAATTAATGGGGTTGTCAGTAACTTAATTAATTAATAGACATTGTATATCTTAAACATGGGGAGATTAATAATAAGAAGGAGCCCATAACATAATTATGGGATTTGAACGATAGTGCAGTAATTATATTTTAGTCGTATATATTATTATTATTGGACTTAAGTATCAGCTTTGGGCTAAGCTTGGATATTTAAGCCCAATGGAGACCTAACTTTAATTTCTCCTCCTAATCCCTGTTGTAGCCCATATATAAGTCATCCCAACTGTTCTAACCCTAAGAGAGACATGCCTAAAACGTGAAGAGGGTAGATACAACAGAGATCAAGAGGTCGTTTGCTGTTGCTGTCCGCCAACTTGCACAATTTTTATAAAATATTACTGACATCATAATTCGACGTGTGATATACTGACGGAAAACCATGGAAGAGAGAATCGTTTTAGCGTGTAGATCACTGAAATCCAATATCGGATGAGAGAGTTATGCCCAAAACGGTGAGGCTGCACAGGATGCCAGCGAGAATTCATCTTCTCCAACATACCATGATGAAAGGTAATACGTTTCTTGTATTATTGCTTCCGTTGATTGTTAGAAACGTATGGAACTATAACAGTGTTGGCGGTTGGATCATTTGGTTAACGTGACCCGTTAGGGTTCCATACATTTCTAATATCAGCGGAAGCAATAAATCATAGAAATGATTACCGTTTATCAGGGTATGTTGAAGAAAGATGATTCACGCTGGGAGACTGTGCAGTCCCACGAGAATGGCCATAACTTCCTCGTCTGATGTCGGAATTGAATAATCTTTGTGCTCATACAATACTCTCTTCAAGGGCTTTCCGTAAGTATATTGATCATTGAATTCTGAGTACTGTACAATTTTATATCAATTTGGCAAGGTGGTGGATAGCAGCAGCAAACTACCTTCTGATCTTCTGCCGTATGTCCCAAGTCTGATCTCGACGTCGTGTAGGCGACGATCTACGAGACCTCCTTAAACTGCTCTTAACCCTCATCACACGTGAATAATGAATTAGATTAGGGTTCCAGATAAGCTGAGGTGACTTATATACATGGGCTACAACAGGGACCAGGAGGAGATATTGGGTTGGGCCTCCATTGGGCTTAAGTATCCAAGCTTAGCCCAAACCTTATACTTAAGTCCAATAATAATATATTCCACTAAAATATTATTACTGCACTGCCTTTCCAATCCCAAAATTACGTGTTGGGCTCCTTCTTATTATGAGCCCGTTAGTCTCCCCATGTTTAAGATATACAATGTCCATTAATTAATTTAAGTTACTGACAACTCAATTAATTAATATCTCATCCAAGAGTAGTACCACTCAACTTCATCATCATGCCGGAATAAATTCCACATGCATGGTTTACATGATAATCCTTATGAGCTCCTCAAGGGGATATCATCAACCTATGACGGACACAGATTCCTTCTACAATCAACAGCACACCATAAAGACAGCACTACTTCCCAACTCATCGAGTTTGTTGATTTAATTACATGTAAATCTCACCCATTGATGAATCAAAGAAATACGTACTGCCCTACGTGTCGAGGTTATTGTATAGGGATTAAGAGCATGAACTTCCATAATAACAGAGATCAAGTTCTCCTATAAGTCAGTATAAGTCGAATGATCTCAAGCGGTCCTGCTCAATACACACAAGTGTACTAATGTGATTCTATATCCAAGACAAACTAATACCAAACCACACTACAACCATCCCAATAGAGAGTCCCCGTCTATCTCGGTTGTGAGCATCTGTTTATACTTTATAAGAAAACCGATAATATGATCTTCCGCATGTTGTCGCACAACATATTATCTACAGTATAAAGTAATTGGACTATTGTATCGTGCATATAAATAAATTATAAGACGCAATCATTTGATCATATGATTCTCATTTCAAATTAATTGTTATAACATTGTTCATACAAAAATCTAGACTTTTAGTATACAATCCAATAATCTCCCACTTATACTAAAAGACTATGCTGTCATGTCTTCTGCCATACATCTGATTTCCACTCCCACTACACGACCATCAAAAGCTCTCGCCTTAAGGTCCTTGTAAATGGATTTACTAGGTTATCATCCGATGCAATCTAGGTGACAATATCATCAATATAAATTGTGATAATCTTGGGCAAACTTAGAATCATATCAAAGTCCATCATGAAGTTTCTAGAGTCATACAGATACTTTGGCTGCCTTATAGGCTGCAATTTATCATATTTCCATGATAGAATCCGGAGTCTGAAATATATTTCTATATAACACTCCTCCACACTATGACTCAACTTCTTAAAATTAAACACATAACCTTGAGGTGGATTTACTGCCGTCCAATCTGACTAAAAAAAATGAATCTACGTAATCCACAAGAAGCAGTGAATCTGCCCTGTAAACCTACATATAATTTCCAGTCCTTCTCAGGCACTTCATATATGTCTTACCACAATTCATCATTCTTGTTCCGGGTTACGTTGATACCCACTGTTCATGCCTTTGGCAAAACAGTTATCCAATCTCGTGCATAGCATTCCTTAGATTTAGCTTCCTCATTTGCCGAAGCATAAGGAACCGCTTTCATCTTCTTTATCTACTTTTGTGTCACAAGACACATTCACTTAGATAAATTCACATGCTAAAATAAGTAAGGATCGTATCATTTTGCTAAACTTGAGCTAAGCCTAGCATCCTTTCTTGTGATCCGTATTACCGTGATCAAAAGGATATTTTTGCTCCTCTTAAGTCCTTCATATCATACCGCTTTATCAACCATACCCACCCATACGCCCGACAATACTCTTTCATTGTCTCAAATGAGCAAGATACTATCTACGTATAGTACAAGAAATACCACCACATTTCCGTCACTCTTTTCAATACACAAGACATATCCGAGCATTGATAAAATCCATATCACTAGATTTCTTCATCAAAACGGATGTTCTATAATTTTGAAGCTTGCTTTAGTCCATTGATGGACACTTTTAAGCTTAATATCAAAATGCACTTAGCTCTTTGCAATGAATCACTCTGGTTGCTTAAGATAGATGTTTTCCTCAAGACTTCCAATCAGGAAAGTTGTCTTGACATCTATTTGATATCCCTCATATTCCATATGAGTAGCAACAGGTAAAAGAGTCTGGATCGACTTAGGCATAGCTACCGACGAATAGGTTATCTCATAATCGAACCCTTTCTTTATGAGTATACCTTTTTTCGCAACAAGCTTTGCTTCCAAGGTTTTCACCTTACCATATGATCCTCTTTTATTTTGTATGACCACTTCCAATGGCTTTTACACCATTTAGTGGTCTTACAAGCTCCCAGATTTAATTTAGAATTCATCAATTCTATTTCAACATCATTGCACCAGCTAAGATATCACATTTCGATCTTGTAGTGCTTCGTCATATCCGTGGGTTCAATCCATGTTTACTAGTTATTAAGTCTTGCGACTCTCTCAAAACATGTATCAAACAGGTTGTCGAACATCCCTCCCACTACGACAAGGCATTACATGCAATTGTGTATCAGACGTGACATGCGTTGCAGTTTATCTTGTGGTATATCCTCTTGCACAATTGGTATTAATACTTTGTGTTTTCTTCTCACATCCTTTAGGACAACTTATAAATGGGTATGTGATTTATTACATAGTCCCTTTCCGAAAATCTAGTGTTTGTGTTAACAATCACCCTTCAATCTTTTAGACTAAATAAATCACCTTCATTTTTATAGCATATCCCTCAAACAAACAAACATTCAAATGAATTAATGTTTCTAGGGCTTATCCATAAAATGAATTATGTAATTTCAAATAATTCATCATCCATCTAATCATTACCATAAGAGTCTTATTCCTTCTATCCACCACACCATTCAGCTGGGGCTTGCCCGGTGTAGACCATTTGAGATTTAATCTCAACCTTTGATTAATAGCTCCTAATTATCCTAAGAGGTACTTGTAATGACAATTAAATCGTCATTACTTGATATATTTTCCATGATGCTTTACTGTACCAACCTTGCAATTCTTGCATAAATAAAAAAACTTAGACATGCAGTGCATCAAATAAATATATCGGTATCTAGAATAATCTTCGATTATTCATTACCACCTCTCGCTTGGATAATATTAGGTCCGCTTGAATCAGAATGAATCAATTCCAACATATATATCTTTTGCTCTACACTCCTTTACCTTGAAAAGGTAATTAATCATTTTTACTTCCAAGTAAGACTCGCAAGTCCGATAGTTTTCACTTCAGATAAACCTTACGGTCCATCTGCTATCAACTTTTGAGTCCAACTCAAGTAAAATGATCTAGTCTTAGACTCCAAATGCATGTTTAGTTAATCTCCGAAGGTTCCTTTCTCTTACTAAGATCAGAAGATGCATTATTAATTACTATTTGTTGCATCTGTGGAATATACATGATTTAAGAGTATACAAATTGTTTAGCAACGTACCATAACAGATTACAACTCTATCCTTCATTATAATGACCATGTCATTTAAATGAAATGGAGTATCCATCTATTAATGCATAGAAACCAAATCAAATTCTTTATATGAAAACGCACGTAAAGACAATTTCACAAAATCAAACGTTTATTCATATCGTAAGATAAATAAACAACTCCCACTGCAACAGCCACTACTCTCGTAGTATTACCCATGTATAAAATAATCTTATCCTCACTTAGTAATAAACATTTAGTGATTCCGGTATCTACACAACGTATCAGTAGGTGCCATCACTAATCATGCTTCAACGACTAGCAAGTAAGATTCTATCCTTGTTCACTCCTTTTATGAAATTGTATTTCCTTTATCAGGAGAAACTTACTCAAAACATCTAGGCAATTATGAAGAATAAAATTGACTTAGGTTTCCCCTTCAACTTCTATTCCATGTATTTCCAATTCATTCAGCAAATTCAATCATGACCTACCGCCTTTTAACTTACTCAAGTATCCGAAGAGTTATATGAGACCATCATATTTCTATGAATCTCTTATCTCTTCACCAGAGACTTTAATATGCATCATGATAAGTCTTTTGTAAGAACAGACATGTATTTCTTAAGCAGTAAAATTCGAATCCAAGATTCTTTTCTAATCATCTAATTTTGGACCAGTAAATATAATTTCTCTTAGTCAACCATAAGTGAAATAAAACTATTTGAAATTCAGAGAATCATAAAAAATACACCGATCAAATCTTCGAATTTATCCATTATATTGATTCCCTCAAAACAATATAAAATATAAATTCACCGACATCTCAAGCACCGTGAGTTTGTAAGGCACGATAATGTGGACGTTTACAAACCCGAACATTTACAAGAGAAGGTTTTACCCATTAATTTCATTTGTCAACCTAACTTTATGACAAAATAATTAATAGTCGGTTCCTCTTTAGCCATGCAAATAAAAGCAGTGACTCCGATGGGGAGGATACTTATTATTTACACCTAAGTGTACACCATTATTTGACCCCAAGTCCATTGCGCGAGCTTATGTGCCTTACAGATGGAGAAGTACACACGCGCTCGGATAACTTCCTACAGTCATCAATTATAAGTCTGTACAGTGATCCGCACATGAACTCATCCGATAGGGAGGAAGGTCTATGCCAACACGCAAGTTCATGTACATCACATTACAAACATAATTTTAATGATGTCTGTTCCAGCAATCAATGAATAAACTCATCCGATGGGGAGGAAGGCTCTAATGCCGACGCACAAGTTTATTCACATTACTAACAAACCAATAATGGAGGCCGCGGGAATTAATTACCAATCCCCTCTCCCACTTAGTTATTTAAAACCAAGGGTTTTTACATGCATATAATATTCAAAATAATATACGCAACCTAGCATGCTCATAGTTCCAAATATATAACAATAATTGACCAATAAAACAATTATAGAAGTTATATATAAGGAAATAAATTGCCAAAAATAAGTTGACTTGATCAACACTCCAACATACATGCATATAATATACCAAATATAATACGCAATCTAGCATGCTTCTATTTAAGGCAATAAATCATAGATAATCATGCATACATATATAACAATAATCAATTAATAAATCAATTATAACAGTTATATAACAGCAAATTCAATTGTTCGCCACCAATCACGAATGCGGACAACTGCGACGGGGATCGACCTCTCCGCAGCCTGCTCCACCATTCCGGCACCCTGCCCGATCATATTGTGAAGACTCACGCGGAATCTGATGCAGACCAGTCGAACTTGATGCAAACCCGCTCGAACCTATTGCAGAGTCAATCGAACCTGATGCAAACCAATCGAACCTGATGTGAATCTGCTCAAACCTGGTGCAGCATTGATCGAACCTGATGCAGACCAATCGAACCTGATACAAATCCGCTCGAACCTGGTGCAACATCGATCGAACCTGATACAGACCAATCGAACCTGATGCAAATCCGCTCGAACTGTCGCTCGTCCAAGGGCCTACTTGCACGGTACCAAGTTCAGCCCAATGCGCAACATCAAACTACACCAACTGTCGTTCAGGGTTCGCAACTGTACGAACCAGGGAATCCAATCTCCACCGTCCAGAATCTACTCCTATGAGTTTTGAACATGTTGTCCAAATTACAGGTCGATCCAACGGTTAGTTTCAGAGAAAAAACTCTATTCCCTCGACTGCGCAGAACAGAATCGCCCAAAAATTGCTTCTGTTTTCGGCGTATTCTCGACAACAAAAAGCTTCAAATACGATCTTCAATGTTTAGAATGTACATCCACAAAGTCTGAACGTGCTGATCAAATTACAGGTCGATCCAACGGTTAGTTTGTGAGAAACGGCTCTTTTCCCTCGACTGCACAGAACAGAATCGCCCAAAAAACTGCTTCTGTTTTCGGCGTATTCCCAACAACAAAAAGCTTCAAATACGATCTTCACTGTTCAGAATGTACATCCAAAAGTCCAAACGTACTGACCAAAATTCAGTCTGATCCGACAGTTGAAACTCCGGTTATTGCCTCTGCAATATCACTGCGCTGGATTTTCTATCAATTTCTTCCTTCCATGTGAAATTGACGAATAGTTTTCGTCGAATCCTCTCACACACAACCAAATCCTCTCACACACAACCATCAACGAACAGATATGTTATAGGGTATATTTCACATAGGGATATTAATGGTTTGCGCAGTAAAACCAAAACCCTAAACATGCGATCCTAATTTCGAAAAATTAATCACATAAATCCTAGCCTAACGTGTCACGCTTCACCACGAAACCGAAGCTCTGATACCAATTGTTGGTACTTGGATCATTTGGTTAACATGACCCGTTAGGGTTCCATACATTTCTAATATCAGCGGAAGCAATAAATCATAGAAACGATTACCGTTCACCAGGGTATGTTGAAGAAAGATGATTCACGCTGGCAGACTATGCAGTCCCACGAGAATAGCCATAACTTCCTCGTCTGATGTCGGAATTGAATAATCTTTGTGCTCAGACGATCCTCTCTTCAAGGGCTTTCCGTCAGTATATTGATCATTGAATTATGAGTACTTTTAGATTTTATATCAACCTATGACGGACACGGATTCCTTCTACAATCAACAGCACACCATAAAGACAGCACTACTTCCGAACTCATCGAGTTTGTTGATTTAATTACATGTAAATCTCACCCATTGATGAATCAAAGAAATACATACTGCCCTACGTGTCGAGGTTATTGTATAGTGATTAAGAGCACGAACTTCCATAATAACAGAGATCAAGTTCTCCTATAAGTCAGTATAAGCCGAACGATCTCAAGCGGTCCTGCTCAATACACATAAGTGCACTAATGTGATTTTAGAGCCAAGACAAACTAATACCAAACCACACTACAACCATCCCAATAGAGAGTCCCCGTCTATCTCGGTTGTGAGCATCTGTTTATACTTTATAAGGAAACCGATAATTTGATCTTCCGCGTGTTGTCGCACAACATATTATCTACAGTATAAAATAATTGGACTATTGCATCGTGCATATAAATAAATTATAAGACGCAATCATTTGATCATATGATTCTCATTTCAATTTAATTGTTATAACATTGTTCATACGAAAATCTAGACTTTTAGTATACAATCCAACAAACAGTTCACGTTAACCAAATGATCGAATGCCAACATATGCATCATGATAATAGAAATGAGCATCACGATGAAGGATTTTTATGAATAATGATGATGGAAATAAGCATCATGATGAAAGAAATAAATATCATGATGTAGGAAATGAGCACCATGATGAAGGAAATACGCATCTTGTAGAAGGAAATAGGCATCATGATGAAGGAAATGAGCATCATGATGAAGGAAATGAGCATCATGATGAGAAAATATACATCATGATGGAGGAAATGTGCGTCACGATGAAGGAAATTAGTATCATGATGAAGGAAATGAGCATCATGATGTTTGAAATAAGCATCATGATGAAAGAAAAGAGCATCATGATGAAAGTAAAGAGCATCATGATTAGGGAAATGAGAATCATGATGAAGGAATATGCATCATAATAATGGAAATGAGCATCTTGATGTAGGAAATAAACATCATGATGTAGGAAATAAGCATCATGACAAAGGAAATAAACATCATGATGTAGGAAATGAGCATCATGATGAAGAAAATGAGCATCATGATGAAGGATTTATGCATCATGATGATGGAAATAAGCATCGTGATGAAGGAAATGAGCATCATGATGAAGAAAATATGCATTATAAAGAAGGAAATAAGCATCATGATGGAGGAAATGAGCATCATAATGACAGAAATATGCATCATGATGAAGAAATGAGCATCATGATGTAGGAAATGAGCATCATGATGATGTATTTAAGTATCATGATGAAGAAATGAGCATCATGATGTGGGAAATGAACATCATTATGATGGAAATACACATCATAATGAAGGGAATAAGCATCATGATGAAGTATTATGCACCATGATGATGGAAATGAACATCATGATGAAGGAAATACGCATCATTAGGAAACACACATCATGATGAAGGAAAATAGCGTAATGTTGAAGGAAATAAACATCACGTTGAAGGAAATATGTATCATGATGAAAGAAACATGCAGCTTGATGAAGGAAATGAGTATCATCACGCAGAAAGTGAGCATCATGATGAAAGATTTATGCATTATAATGATGGAAATGAGCATCGTGATGACGAAAAATAGCATCAAGATGAAAGAAATATGCGTCATGATGAAGGAAATGAGCATCATGATGAAGAAAATATACATCATGATGGAGGAAATGTGCATCATGATAAAGGAAATGAGCATCATGATGTTTGAAATAACCATCATGATGAAAGAATAGAGCATCATGATAAGGGAAATGAACATCATGATAAAGGAAATATGCATCATGACAATGGAAATGAGCATCATTATATTGGAAATAAGCATCATGATGAAGGAAAAATGCATCTTGATGAAGTAAATGAGCATCATGATGAAGAAAATGAGCATCACAATGAAGGATTTATGCATCATGATGATGGAAATAAGCATCGTGATGAAGGAAATGAGCATCATGATAAAGAAAATATGCATCATGAAGAAAAAAATAAGCATCATGATGGGGGTAATGAGCATCATGATGATGGAAATGAGCATCATGATGACAGAAATATGCTTCATGATGAAGAAAATAATCATCATTATGTAGAAAATGAGCATCATGATGAAGGAAACACGCATCATTATTAAGGAAATGAGCATCATGATGAAGGATTTAAGCATCATGATGAAGGAAATGAGCGTTATGATGAAGGATTTATGAATAATGATGAAGGAAATGAGTATCATGATGTGGGAAATAAGCTTCATTATAATATCTTAGCTCAACTAGATTTTTTTTAGAAAGCCTAAAACCTATTTATTTACTTTTATGGCCCAAAAGGCCAGCCCTGTCTTAGCCCAACTAGATTTTTTTTAGAAAGCCGAGAACCTATTTATTTATTTTTATGGCCCAAAAGGCCAGCCATATCTTAGCCCAACTAGATTTTTTTAGAAAGCCCAAACTTATTTATTTATTTATTTTGTGGCCCAAAGTTTCAGCCCACTTAAATGGCCTGATATATATAATTATTAAGGCTAAAGTTAAAAACAAAAGAGAAGAACGGGAGAAGAAAAACAAAAGAGGGGAAAGAAGAGAGTGAAGAGGAGAAACCATTGTTGATCAAATTCTCTCTTACAACCCTAATCCTAGGTGGTTTCTAAGTTTTTTTGAGGTAAGTGGTGTGTGAATTAAGCTTCCTTCTTCCATGGTTTTGTAATTTTGTGGGTTTTTCTTTTTGGTATGTGGGTAATTCACAGACTGTTCGAACTGATTTTGACATAGCTATTGCCCTCGAAAGTTTACAAACTTAATTTCTGTACGTAGCTGAACTCGTTAGCTTTCCGTAGCCACTTGAAATGCCTCAATCCGATTATTCTACAATTAGTTATGATTTTTCTCGTAAACTGCTGCTAGCTGGAAAATTTCAGAATTTCTATATCGAATTCAAATTTTATTTTCTATCGTTTCGTTTAGTTAATGTATTGAAATGGGTTATGTGGAATTGGGAACTGATGTTAAGGAGTTACATGCCATTTTTATTTAATATCGACTCGTTCAAACTCGATTAGGCTTTGTTTTTAGCAATGAAAGGTAATGTTACCGCTAATAGTTAGTTATATTTGATTTTTCTTTAATTGCTCATCTCCTTTCTAGGTAAAGAACCATCGACGAAGGGCAAGGGACCGACTTCAGATTTCGAAGGGAGTTAATCACTTCCTTGTGAGTTGATAATTTGGGAACTGATTCTCATTCTTTTTGAGTCTAGCCAATGGGTCCAACTTTGTTTCTATGTCATCCTAAGGTATCGTATTCCCTTGAAGTTGACCTTGCATTTTCTTTCCTTTCTTCCTTTCAGTCATTATGGCACCTCCAGTTCATCGTCAAGGTCGAGGACATGCTCCTCGTGATCCTCCGAGTCCTCTACTCTCTTATGTTCCTCGTGAACCTCGAGGACATGTTTCTTCGGATCATGTTCCTCTGACGGTTACGGACCCTATCAATTCTGATCATAGGGTGCCAGTTTCCCAGGTAGAGCAACCACGGGCCCAGTTGCGGGTTGAGCACATGATGACACCGGAGCAGTACCAATTGTATTATGATCACATTCGAATACATGGTGTTCCACCACCTACAATGGCTCATACGACTACGACTGGCACTGAAGAGGTTCTTCGTGCTAATGAACCGATTCGACCTACAACTAATGTACCAGTTTTTACTCCAGAAATGGCTTTAGGAGGTTCTACTTCTCGAGGTGCACTTTTTATACCTGATTTGGTGAAAGCAGTTGAAAACATAGGGACTTCGAAATTTGACGGTGCAAGAAATGCTTCTAAAGCGGGGGCATGGTTAAAGGAGATTATAGAGACCTTTGACACTTTGATGATTGAAGAATGTTATCGTGTGGTCATTGCGACCAAGCTGTTAGGCCCAGATGCACGACGATGGTGCCAGAATCTAAAAGAGACATCTTCGGTTACTATTACGTGGGCTATCTTTGTGGAACAATTACAAGATCGATACTTTTCTCAGTACATCAAGGATCAGAATAGAAAGGAGTTCTTCAACCTCTTTCAAGGCATTATGTCGGTCGTGGAGTACGAAAGCAAATTTCTGGAATTGCGAGATTTCGCTCCTGAGTCATATGCGATGAGAGACTTATGCAAGAGATTTGAAGATGGTCTTAATTTAAATATTCGAGATCACATCAAGTCCGGAGACAAGTACGAGAGTCTTGATGATCTCGTAGAAGAAGCCCTGAGGGTAGAAAGCTTAGTTCAGGCGAGACATAAGCTTACAGAACGATCTCAAAAGAAAAGGCAAGGGAGCACATTTCCAGGAAATGCATCGAAGGTGTATAGGGGTGTGGGATCTTCGCGTGGCACACCAAGTTCGGGAAATGAGCCTCATGATGAAGGAAATATGCATCATATTGAAGGAAATGAGCCTCATGATGAAGGAAACATTCATCATGATAATGTAAATGAGCATCATGATAAAGGAAACGAGTACCATGATGTAGGAAATGAGAACCATGACGAAGGAAATGAGCATTATGATAAAGGAAATATGCATCATCATGTAAGAAAGAGCATCATTTTAAAAGAAATATGCATCACGATGAAGGAAATGAGCGTCGTGATGAAGAAAATATGCATCATGATGAAAGAAATGAGCATCATTATGAAGGAAATGAGCATCATGATGATGGAAAAGGTAAGGGAGCGCATTTCCAGGAAATGCATCGAAAGTGTATAGGGGTGTGGGATCTTAGCGTGACGCACTAAGTTTGGTATCTATTAGTTTTCCTCAACCTCGGGAGCAATGTCTCGGGATGGGTTGGTGAAAATTGCAAGTGCCAGAATTGCTTAAAATATCACGACCCCTGCAAGGCTCCTCAAGTATGTTTTCGGTGTCAACAGCCGGGGCATATGCGAAGTTCTTGTCCTCAGCTTATGGGAGCGAGCAGTCAGAGTTCTGGTCAGCTTCGTGGTAAACTAATATATTCTACACCCAGAGATACTTGATCTGCAGCTACCAGAGTGCCCGATGCCTCAAGCGGCCCTAGTACTCAATCAACTATGCAAAGAAGGAAGCAAACTAGAGTATTTCATATTTCCCAGGAAGAGGCTCGCTCAGATCCGATGGTTGTGACAGGTAATTTATAATCTGAGTATTTTCACATGCTAGATCTAACCCCGCCTTGTTATGCCACTTGATTACGAATAAAATATTCATAAGAAATTCTATCTTTCCAAATTTTTAAATCACAATCTCACCTAATATTGCTTCTTTAGGCCATGTGTTTGTGGGAGACCATCAGGTCTACACTTTATTTGACCCAGGTTCTGATAGGTCTTATATCCGGGATGATCTTACTGCGATCTTAGATTATCCTATCTCTCATTTGTCACCTGGAATCATCGTTCATACCCCTCTTGGAGAGTGTCTAATTCGTGATTCGGTATTCCTTGGTTGTCCATTGAAGATCAAAGATGTCATTTTAGAGGCTGAATTGATACCATTTCCTTTGATTGATTTTGATGTTATTCTTGGCATGGATTGGCTTTCTTCTCATCATGCAATTCTCGACTGCCACGAGAAGCTTGTTATTTTTCGTAGACCAGGATTCTCAGAACTTATTTTTGAAGGTAAACTTCAAACAAGATCCCTCTCTTTTATTTCAATGTTTACTGCGCATAAATTAATGCGTAAGGGTTGTGAGGCATTCTTGGCATTTGTCATCGATACTTCTCTTTCTGAAACTAAACTAGATGACATCCCAATCATGAATGAATTTCCTGATGTCTTTCCCGAAGACTTACCAGTACAACCTCCGAATCGAGAGATTGATTTTTCCATTGACGTACTTCTTGGAATCACACCTATATCAATTACTACATATCGAATGTCGCCTGCTGAGCTCAAGGAACTCCAGACAAAACTTGGGGAATTACTGGAGAAGGGGTTCATACGACCTAGCACATCTCCGTGGGGTGCTCCAGTTCTTTTTGTCAAGAAGAAAGATGGATCACTTCGCCTGTGTGTCGACTACCGTCAATTGAACAAGGTGACAATCAAGAACAAATATCCTCTTTCAAGAATCG
Organism: Pogostemon cablin; assembly: GCA_023678885.1. Taxonomy (NCBI): domain Eukaryota; kingdom Viridiplantae; phylum Streptophyta; class Magnoliopsida; order Lamiales; family Lamiaceae; genus Pogostemon; species Pogostemon cablin. Next base: position 14,587,973 of record CM042988.1, read on the forward strand.
ATGATCTGTTTGATCAATTGCAAGGAGCAACTGTGTTCTCAAAAATTGATTTGCGATCTAGTTATCACCAACTCAAGATTAGGGAATCTGGTATCCCTAAGTCTACTTTTCGAACCAGATACAGTCATTTTGAATTCTGTGTTATGCCTTTAGGACTCACAAATGATCCTGCAGCTTTTATGGATCTTATGAATCGGGTCTTTCTGCCGTACTTAGATAAGTTTGCCATCATCTTCATTGATGACATTCATATTTATTCTAAATAGAACGACGAGCATTCTCATCATCTAAGAATTGCTCTGAACTTTTTCAGAAAAAATCAGCTTTATGCTAAATTCTCGAAGTGTGAATTTTGGCTTCTTGAGGGAAGCTTTTTGGGTCATCACATTTCTAAAGAAGGAATCTACGTCGATATAGTGAAGATTCAAGCTATACTAGATTGGGAGAGTCCAAAGAACGTGACAGAGATTCGTAGTTTTCTGTGATTAGCTGGATATTATCGACGGTTTGTCAAAGACTTTTCGTTATTGGCTTCATCTTTGACTAAATTGACTCGGAAAGGGGTAAATTTTGAAAGGAGTGAAGAATGCGAGGAAGCATTTCAAGAGTTGAAAAGATGACTCATTTCAGCTCCTATTCTTGCTTTGCCAGACCCAACGATTGGAGAATATACCATTTATAGCGACACCTCGAGACAAGGATTAGGATGCGTTCTCATGAAAGAAGGAAAGGTTATTGCCTATGCTTCATGGCAATTGAAGAAGAACGAAGAAAATTATCCTACACATGATTTAGAGTTGGCTGCAATCGTCTTTGCATTGAAGATCTGGAGGCACTATCTGTATGGTGCAACTTGTCGGGTTTTCACTGATCACAAGAGCTTAAAGTATATCACCACGCAAAAGGAGCTCAACCTCAGGCAAAGGCGATGGATGGAGTTGATTAGTGACTATGACTTAGTCATCGATTATCATCCTGGCAAGGCGAACGTTGTTGTAGATGCTCTGAACAGAAAGTCTTCTACTTCACTTGCTTCGATTCAATCTTTTATCTTCCTATGTTGGAGCAATTTAAATCTTTACACATTTCGCTCGATTGTGAAAAGTCTAATGATTCTGCCTTAATCGCCAAATTCGAGGTTGGACCTACCTTGTTCGAGCAAATTCGAGAAAGGCAATCACATGATGTTCATTTACAACAGAAGATGGTGAAGCTTAATCAAGGAAAAGAAATAGAATTTCAAATTCGGGATGATGGACTTCTTACTTTTAAAAATCGTGTTTGTGTTCCATCAGAACTTGATGTTCGTAGAGCTATTCTTGAGGAAGCCCATTCTTCAGCCTATTCTATGCATCCTGGTAGTACCAAAATGTACAGAACACTTTGGGAGCATTATTGGTGGCCAGGTATGAAACGGGACATTGCTGAATTTGTATCAAAGTTCTTTTCATGCCAACAGATTAAAGCGGAACACCAAAAACCAGCCGGCATGCTTCAACCACTACCTATTCCTGAGTGGAAATGGGAAAACGTCACAATGAATTTTGTTTCTGGTTTACCTCTAACCCAAAAGGGTCATGACTCAATTTGGGTCATTGTCGATCGTCTGACGAAATCGGCACATTTCCTTCCAGTGCATACCAACGAATCTTTAGAGAAACTTGCCAAGTTATATGTCGATGAGATTGTGAGATTGCACGGAGTACCAGTGTCAATCATATCTGATCGTGATCCAAGATTCACTTCCCGTTTTTGGCCTAGTCTGCAGAAAGCGCTAGGTACAAAATTACTATTCAGTACCTCGTTTCATCCACAGATTGATAGACAGTTAAAGAGAACTATACAGACACTAGAAGACATGCTACGTGCAGTGGTGTTGAATTTGGGAGGTAGCTGGGATAAGTACGTGACTTTGGTGGAGTTCGCATATAACAACAGTTATCATTCAAGCATTGGAATGCCCCCGTACGAAGCTCTGTATGGCCGAAAGTGTCGAACACCGCTCTTTTGGGATGAGGTTGGTGAGAGACAAATTGAACAAGTAGAGCTTATCAAAGATGCGAAGGCAAAAATACAACTTATTCGAGACAGACTTAAGGAAGCGCAACACCATCCAAATCTCTTTTCATCTCTAGGTACGTTTATGTTTCGAGGACGAAACTTTTTAAAGGAAGGGATACTTTATAATATCTTAGCTCAACTAGATTTTTTTTTTGAAAGCCCAAAACCTATTTATTTATTTTTATGGCCCAAAAGGCCAGCTATATCTTAGCCCAACTAAATTTTTTTTAGAAAGCCCAAAACCTATTTATTTATTTTTATGGCCCAAAAGGCCAGCCCTATCTTAGCCCAACTAGATTTTTTTTTAGAAAGCCCAAACTTATTTATTTATTTATTTATTTTGTGGCCCGAAGTTTCAGCCCACTTAAATGGCCTGATATATAATTATTAAGGCTAAAGTTAAAAAAAAAAAAGAGAAGAATGGGAGAAGAAAAACAAAAGAGGGGAAAGAAGAGAGTGAAGAGGAGAAACCCTTGTTGATCAAATTCTCCCTTACAACCCTCATCCTAGGTGATTTCTAAGTTGTTTTGAGGTAAGTGGTGTGTGAATTAAGCTTCCTTCTTCCATGGTTTTGTAATTTTGTGGGGTTTTTCTTTTTGGTATGTGGGTAATTCGCAGACTGTTCGAACTGATTTTGACATAGCTATTGCCCTTGAAAGTTTGAAAACTTAATTTGTACGTAGCTGAACTCGTTAGCTTTCCGTAGCCACTTGAAACGCCTCAAGCCGATTATTCTACAATTAGTTATGATTTTTCTCGTAAACTGCCGCTAGCTGGAAAATTTCAGAATTTTTATGTCGAATTCAAATTTTATTTTCTATCGTTTTGTTTAGTTAATGTATTGAAATGGGTTATGTGGAATTGGGAACTGATGTTAAGGAGTTACATGCCATTTTTATTTAATATCGACTCGTTCGAACTCAATTAGGATTTGTTTTTAGCAATGAAAGGTAATGTTACCGCTAATAGTTAGTTATATTTGATTTGTCTTTAATTGCTCATCTCCTTTCTAGGTAAAGAACCATCGACGAAGGGCAAGGGACCAACTTCAGATTTTGAAGAGAGTTAATCACTTCCTTGTGAGTTGATAATTCGGGAACGCCTTTTCTTGTGGGAAGTGTGGACCCTCGATAAATGTGCATTTATTTTAGTTTTAGTTAATTGATAAGAAAATTATTTGATATTGTGTTGTGGTAAAGAGCCTGATTGGCTCGATTATTATGGTTAGAGTCCTGTTGGCCATTTTATGAGTATTATTGATTTTAACTTATGTTGAAGAGCCTTGCCGGCTCGATATCTGATAGCATTTATTGTGAATTATTTGAGAATTGATTTCTGGTTATTCTTGTGTGCTATTTAAGACTCTAACTTGAGTCGTTATTCATCTTATGATGCATATGCATATGTATGCCTGGTACCAAGGTTAAGTAGCCCGAATTGGTCACGGTTCGGGTGAGTTGGAGCGACATTGATTAAATAGCCCGAATTATCGCGGTTCAGGTGAGTTAGAGTGACAACCAAGTTGCCTGTTGCTTGGAAAAACCCGATGAGTTAGATCTAACGGGGAACCTGTCCATTTGCCAAATACTGATACTCTGGAGGGTGATCCTTAGATGGATCAGTCTATTATAGGCTCAGTCAACGTCACCGGTGTGGGACATGACGGATTGCCTATCGTTTGAGGTTTGCCTATCGTTTGTTCTTCATCCAATCAGTGTTTTGGGTACTTTCTCTTCTATGTAAATTGACGGATTCATTGGCGAGATTGTATAGTTTATATTTGGTGACCCCCTTGATGTTCTTTTTGGTACTCTCGCGATGTTATATCGTTCATGTATATTTTCTTTAAACTAAGTTACATCGTTGTATTTTGTACCTTTGTAAATCCTTATTGATACTTTATGAGATGATGACATTCATTATGAAGGAAATACGCATCATAATGAAGGGAATAAGCATCATGATGAAGTATTATGCATCATAATGATGGAAATGAGCATCATGATGAAGAAAATACGCATCATGATGAAGGAAAAGAGCATCATGTTGAAGGAAATGAGCATCACGATAAAGGAAATATGCATCATGACGACGAAAATGAGCATCATGATGTAATAAATAAGCATCATGATGAATGAAACATGCAGCTTGATGAAGGAAAAGAGTATCATCACGCAGAAAATGAGCATCATGAAGAAAGATTTATGCATTATAATGATGGAAAAAAGCATCGTGATGAAGGAAATGAGCATCATGATGAAAGAGCATTTGGGTCATGATGAATGAAATGATCATCATGATGAAGGAAATGCGCTTCATGATGAAGAAAATATACATCATGATGGAGGAAATGAGCATCATGATGAAAGAAATGAGCATCATGATGTTTGAAATAAGCATTAAGATGAAAGAAAAGAGCATCATGATAAGGGAAATGAGCATCATAATGAAGGAAATATGCATCATGATAAAGGAAATGAGCATCATGATGTAGGAAATAAGCATCATGATGAAGGAAACATGCATCTTGATGAAGAAAATGAGCATCATGATGAATAAAATGAGCATCACGATAAAAGATTCATGCATCCTGATGATGGAAATAAACATCGTGATGAAGGAAATAAGCATTATGTTAAAGAAAATATGCATAATAAAGAAGAAAATAAGCATCATGATGGAGGAAATGAGCATCATGATGACAGAAATATGCATCATGATGAAGGAAATGAGCATCATTATGTAGGAAATGAGCATCATGATGAAGTATTAAAGCATCATGATGAAGGAAATGAGCATCCCGATGAAGGATTTATGAATAATGATGAAGGAAATGAGCATCATGATGTGGGAAATGAGCATCATTATGATGGAAATATACATCATAATGAAGGAAATAAGCATCATGATGATGTATTATGCATCATGATGAATGAAATACGCATCATGATGAAGGAAATACACATCATGATGAAGGAAAATAGCATAATGTTGAAGGAAATGAGTATCAAGTTGAAGAAAATATATACATCATGATGAAGGAAATGAGCATCATGATGTAAGAAATAAGCATCATGATGAAAGAAACATGCAGCTTGATGAAGGAAATGAGTATCATCACGCAGAAAGTGAGCATCATGATGAAAGATTTATGCATTATAATGATGGAAATGAGCATCGTGATTAAGGAAAATAACATCATGATGAAAGAAATATGCGTCATTATGAAGGAAATGAGCATCATGATGAAGAAAATATACACCATGATGGAGGAAATGCGCATCATGATAAAGGAAATGAGCATCATGATGTTTGAAATAACCATCATGATGAAAGAATCGAGCATCATGATAAGGGAAATGAGCGTCATGATGAAGGAAATATGCATCATGATAAAGGAAATGAGCATCACGATGTAGGAAATAAGCATCATGATGAAGGAAACAAGCATCTTGATGAAGAAAATGAGCATCATGATGAATAAAATGAGCATCACGATGAAAGATTCATGCATCCTGATGATGGAAATAAGCATCGTGATGAAGGAAATAAGCAATATGTTAAAGAAAATATGCATAATAAAGAAGAAAATAAGCATCATGATGGAGGAAATGAGCATCATGATGACAGAAATATGCATCATGATGAAGGAAATGAACATCATTATGTAGGAAATGAGCATCATGATGAAGTATTAAAGCATCATGATGAAGGAAATGAGCATCCTGATGAAGGATTTATGAATAATGATGAAGGAAATGAGCATCATGATGTGGGAAATGAGCATCATTATGATGGAAATACACATCATAATGAAGGAAATAATCATCATGATGATGTATTATGCATCATGATGAATGAAATACGCATCATGATGAAGGAAATACACATCATGATGAAAGAAAATAACATAATGTTGAAGAAAATGAGCATCAAGTTGAAGAAAATATACATCATGATGAAGGAAATGAGCATCATGATGTAAGAAATAAGCATCATGATGAAAGAAACATGCAGTTTGATGAAGGAAATGTGTATCATCACGCAGAAAGTGAGCATCATGATGAAAGATTTATGCATTATAATGATGGAAATGAGCATCGTGATTAAGGAAAATAGCATCATGATGAAAGAAATATGCATCATGATGAAGGAAATGAGCATCATGATGAAGAAAATATACATCATGATGGAGTAAATGCGCATCATGATAAAGGAAATGAGCATCATGATGAAAGAATAGAGCATCATGATAAGGGAAATGAGCATCATGATGAAGGAAATATGCATCATGATAAAGGAAATGAGCATCATGATGTAGGAAATAAGCATCATGATGAAGGAAACATGCATCTTGATGAAGAAAATGAGTATCACGATGAAGGATTCATGCATCCTGATGATGGAAATAAGCATCGTGATGAAGGAAATGAGCATCATGTTAAAGAAAATATGCATAATAAAGAAGAAAATAAGCATCATGATGGAGGAAATGAGCATCTTGTTGACAGAAATATGCATCATGATGAAGGAAATGAGCATCTTATGTTGGAAATGAGCATCATGATGAAGTATTTATGCATCATGATGAAGGATTTATGAATAATGATGAAGGAAATGAGCATCATGATGTGGGAAATGAGCATCATTATGATGGAAATACACATCGTAATGAAGGGAATAAGCATCATGATGAAGTATTATGCATCATAATGATGGAAATGAACATAATGATGAAGGAAATACGCATCATGATGAAGGAAATACACATCATGATGAAGGAAAATAGCATAATGTTGTAGGAAATAAGCATCACGTTGAAGGAAATATGCATCATGATGAAGGAAATGAGCATCATGATGTAAGAAATAAGCATCATGATGAAAGAAACATGCAGCTTGATGAAGGAAATGAGTATCATCACGCAGAAAGTGAGCATCATGATGAAAGATTTATGCATTATAATGATGGAAATGAGCATCGTGATTAAGGAAAATAACATCATGATGAAAGAAATATGCGTCATTATGAAGGAAATGAGCATCATGATGAAGAAAATATACACCATGATGGAGGAAATGCGCATCATGATAAAGGAAATGAGCATCATGATGTTTGAAATAACCATCATGATGAAAGAATCGAGCATCATGATAAGGGAAATGAGCGTCATGATGAAGGAAATATGCATCATGATAAAGGAAATGAGCATCACGATGTAGGAAATAAGCATCATGATGAAGGAAACAAGCATCTTGATGAAGAAAATGAGCATCATGATGAATAAAATGAGCATCACGATGAAAGATTCATGCATCCTGATGATGGAAATAAGCATCGTGATGAAGGAAATAAGCAATATGTTAAAGAAAATATGCATAATAAAGAAGAAAATAAACATCATGATGGAGGAAATGAGCATCATGATGACAGAAATATGCATCATGATGAAGGAAATGAGCATCATTATGTAGGAAATGAGCATCATGATGAAGTATTAAAGTATCATGATGAAGGAAATGAGCATCCTGATGAAGGATTTATGAATAATGATGAAGGAAATGAGCATCATGATGTGGGAAATGAGCATCATTATGATGGAAATACACATCATAATGAAGGAAATAATCATCATGATGATGTATTATGCATCATGATGAATGAAATACGCATCATGATGAAGGAAATACACATCATGATGAAAGAAAATAACATAATGTTGAAGAAAATGAGCATCAAGTTGAAGAAAATATACATCATGATGAAGGAAATGAGCATCATGATGTAAGAAATAAGCATCATGATGAAAGAAACATGCAGTTTGATGAAGGAAATGTGTATCATCACGCAGAAAGTGAGCATCATGATGAAAGATTTATGCATTATAATGATGGAAATGAGCATCGTGATTAAGGAAAATAGCATCATGATGAAAGAAATATGCATCATGATGAAGGAAATGAGCATCATGATGAAGAAAATATACATCATGATGGAGTAAATGCGCATCATGATAAAGGAAATGAGCATCATGATGAAAGAATAGAGCATCATGATAAGGGAAATGAGCATCATGATGAAGGAAATATGCATCATGATAAAGGAAATGAGCATCATGATGTAGGAAATAAGCATCATGATGAAGGAAACATGCATCTTGATGAAGAAAATGAGTATCACGATGAAGGATTCATGCATCCTGATGATGGAAATAAGCATCGTGATGAAGGAAATGAGCATCATGTTAAAGAAAATATGCATAATAAAGAAGAAAATAAGCATCATGATGGAGGAAATGAGCATCTTGTTGACAGAAATATGCATCATGATGAAGGAAATGAGCATCTTATGTTGGAAATGAGCATCATGATGAAGTATTTATGCATCATGATGAAGGATTTATGAATAATGATGAAGGAAATGAGCATCATGATGTGGGAAATGAGCATCATTATGATGGAAATACACATCGTAATGAAGGGAATAAGCATCATGATGAAGTATTATGCATCATAATGATGGAAATGAACATAATGATGAAGGAAATACGCATCATGATGAAGGAAATACACATCATGATGAAGGAAAATAGCATAATGTTGTAGGAAATAAGCATCACGTTGAAGGAAATATGCATCATGATGAAGGAAATGAGCATCATGATGTAAGAAATAAGCATCATGATGAAAGAAACATGCAGCCTGATGAAGGAAATGAGTATCATCACGAAGAAAGTGAGCATCATGATGAAAGATTTATGCATTATAATGATGGAAATGAGGATCGTGATGAAGGAAAATAGAATCATGATGAAAGAAATATGTGTCAAGATGAAGGAATGAGCATTATGACGAAAAAAATATACACCATGATGGAGGAAATGCGCATCATGATAAAGGAAATGAGCATCATGATGTTTGAAATAACCATCATGATGAAAGAATAGAGCATCATGATAAGGGAAATGAGCGTCATGATGAAGGAAATATGCATCATGATAAAGGAAATGAGCATCATGATGTAGGAAAATAAGATCATGATGAAGGAAACATGCATATTGATGAAGTAAAGGAGCATCATGATGAAGAAAATGAGCTTCACAATGATGGATTTATGCATTATGATGATGGAACTGAGCATCATGATGAAGGAAAAGAGCATCATATTGAAGGAAATGAGCATCACGTTGAAAGAAATAAGCATCATGATGAAAGAAACATGCAGCTTGATGAAGGAAATGAGTATCATCACGCAGAAAATGAGCATTATGATGAAAGATTTATGCATTATAATGATGGAAATAAGCATCGTGATGAAGGAAATGAGCATGATGATGAAAGAGCATTTGGGTCATGATGATGGAAATGATCATCATGATGAAGGAAATGCGCTTCATGATGAAGAAAATTTACATCATGATGGTGGAAATTAGCATCAAGGTGAAGGAAATGAACATCATGATGTTTGAAATAAGCATTATGATGAAAGAAAAGAGCATAATGATAAGGGAAATGAGCATCATGATGAAGGAAATATGCATCATGATAAAGGAAATGAGCATCATGATGTAGGAAATAAGCATCATGATGAAGGAAACATGCATCTTGATGAAGAAAATGAGCATCATGATGAAGAAAATGAGCATCACGATGAAGGATTCATGCATCCTGATGATGGAAATAAGCATCGTGATGAGGGAAATGAGCATCATGTTAAAGAAAATATGCATAATAAAGAAGAAAATAAGCATCATAAAGGAGGAAATGAGCATCATGATGACAGAAATATGCATCATGATGAAGGAAATAAGCATCTTATGTAGGAAATGAGCATCGTGATGAAGTATTTAAGCATCATGATGAAGGATTTATTAATAATGATGAAGGAAATGAGCATCATGATGAGGGAAATGAGCATCATTATGATGGAAATACACATCGTAATGAAGGGAATAAGCATCATGATGAAGTATTATGCATCATGATGATGGAAATGAACATCATGATGAAGGAAATACGCATCATGATGAAGGAAATAGACATCATGATGAAGGAAAATAACATAATGTTGAAGGAAATAAGCATCACGTTGACGGAAATATGCATCGTGATGAAGGAAATGAGCATCATGATGAAAGACACATGCAACCTGATGAAGGAAATGAGTATCATCACGCAGAAAGTGAGCATCATGATGAAAGATATATGCATTATAATGATGGAAATGAGCATCGTGATGATGGAAAATAGCATCATGATGAAAGAAATATGTGTCAAGATGAAGGAAATGAGCATCATGATGAAGGAAATGAGCATTATGATGAAGAAATATACATCATGATGGAGGAAATGCGCATTATGATAAAGAAAATGAGCATCATGATGTTGAAATAACCATCATGATGAAAGAATCGAGCATCATGATAAGGGAAATGAACGTCATTATGAAGGAAATATGCATCATGATAAAGGAAATGAGCATCATGATGTAGGAAATAAGCATCATGATGAAGGAAACATGAATCTTGATGAAGTAAATGAGCATCATGATGAAGAAAATGAGCATCACAATGAAGGATTTATGCATCATGATGATGGAAATAAGCATCGTGATGAAGGAAATAAGCATCGTGATAAAGAAAATATGCATCATGAAGAAGAAAATAAACATCATGATGGGGGAAATGAGCATCATGATGATGGAAATAAGCATCATAATGACAGAAATATGCTTCATGATGAAGAAAATGAGCATCATTATGTATAAAATGAGCATCATGATGAAGGAAACATGCATCATTATTAAGGAAATGAGCATCATGATGATGATGAAGGAAATGAGCATTATGATGAAGGATTTATGAATAATGATGAAGGAAATGAGCATCATGTTGTGGGAAATGTGCTTCATTATAAAGGAAATATGCATCATAATGAAGGGAATAAGCATCATGATTAAGGAAAAGAGCATCATGTTGAAGGAAATAAGCATCATGTTGAAGGAAATATGCATCATAACGAAGGAAATGAGCATCATGATGTAATAAATAAGCATCATGATGAAAGAAACATGCAGCTTGATGAAGGAAATGAGTATCATCACGCAGAAAATTAGCATCATGATGAAAGATTTATGCATTATAATGATGAAAATAAGCATCGTGATGAAGGAAATGAGCATGATGATGAAAGAGCATTTGGGTCATGATGAAGGAAATGATCATCATGATGAAGGAAATGCGCTTCATGACGAAGAAAATATACATCATGATGGAGGAAATGAGCATCATGATGAAGGAAATGAGCATCATGATGTTTGAAATAAGCATCATGATGAAGGAAACATGCATCTTGATGAAGAAAATGAGCATCATGATGAAGAAAATGAGCATCACGATGAAGGATGAAAATGAGCATCACGATGAAGTATTCATGCATCCTGATGATGGAAATAAGCATCGTGATGAAGGAAATGAGTATCATGTTAAAGAAAATACGCATAATAAATAAGAAAATAAACATCATGATGGAGGAAATGAGTGTCATGATGACAGAAATATGCATCATTATGAAGGAAATGAATATCAGTATGTAGGAAATGAGCATCATGATGAAGTATTTAAGCATCATGATGAAGGAAATGAGCATCATGATGAAGGATTTATATATAATGATGAAGGACATGAGCATCATGATGTGGGAAATGAGCATCATTATGATGGAAATACACATCGTAATGAAGGGAATAAGCATTATGAAGAAGTATTATGCATCATGATGTTGGAAATGAACATCATAATGAAAGAAATACACATCATGATGAAAGAAAATAGCATAATGTTGAAGGAAATAAGCATCGCGTTGAAGTAAATATGCATCATGACGAAGGAAATGAGCATCATTATGTAAGAAATAAGTTTCATGATGAAAGAAACATGCATCCTGATGAAGGAAATGAGTATCATCACGCAGAAAGTGAGCATCATGATGAAAGATTTATGCATTATAATGATGGAAATGAGCATCGTGATGAAGGAAAATAGCATCATGATGAAAGAAATATGTGTCATGATAAAGGAAATGAGCATCATGATGAAGAAAATATAATGATGATGGAGGAAATGCGCATCATGATAAAGGAAATGAGCATCATGATGTTTGAAATAACCATCATGATGAAAGAATCGAGCATCATGATAAGGGAAATGAGCGTCATGATGAAGGAAATATGCATCATGATAAAGGAAATGAGCATCATGATGTAGGAAATAAGCATCATGATGAAGGAAACATGAATCTTGATGAAGTAAATGAGCATCATGATGAAGAAAATGAGCATCACAATGAAGGATTTATGCATCATGATGATGGAAATAAGCATTGTGATGAAGGAAATAAGCATCGTGATAAAGAAAATATGCATCATGAAGAAGAAAATAAGCATCATGATGGGGAAATGAGCATCATTATGTAGAAAATGAGCATCATGATGAAGGAAACACGCATCAGTATTAAGGAAATGAGCATCTTGATGAAGGATTTATGAATAATGATGAAAGAAATGAGCATCATGATGTGGGAAATGAGCTTCATTATAAAGGAAATACGCATCATAATGAGGGAAATAAGCATCAATATGAAATATTATGCATCATGATGATGGAAATGTGCATCATGATGAAGGAAATACGCATCATGATGAAGGAAAAGAGCATCATGTTGAAGGTAATGAGCATCACGTTGAAGGAAATATGCATCATGACAAAAGAAATGAGCATCATGATTAAAGAAACATGCAGCTTGATGAAGGAAATGAGTATAATCAAACAGAAAATGAGCATCATGATGAAAGATTTATGCATTATAATGATGGAAATAAGCATCGTGATGAAGGAAATGAGCATCATGATGAAAGAGCATTTGGGTCATGATGAAGGAAATGCTCTTCATGATGAAGAAAATATACATTATGATGGAGGAAATGAACATCATGATGAGGGAAATAAGCATCATGATGTTTGAAATAAGCATTATGATGAAAGAAAAGAGCATCATGATAAGGGAAATGAGGATCATGATGAAGGAAATATGCTTCATGATAAAGGAAATCAGCATCATGATGTAGAAAATAAACATCATGATGAAGGAAACATGCATCTTGATGAAGAAAATGAGCATCATGATGAAGAAAATGAGCATCACGATGAAGGATTTATGCATCCTGATGATGGAAATAAGCATCGTGATGAAGGAAATGAGCATAATGATAAAGAAAATATGCATAATGAAGAGGAAAATAAGCATCATGATGGAGGAAATGAGCATCATGATGATGGAAATGAACATCATAATGACAAAAATATGCATCATGGTGAAGGAAATGAGCATCATTATGTATAAAATGAGCATCATGATGAATGAAACACGCATCATTATTAAGGAAATGAGCACCATGATGAAGGATTTAAGCATCATGATGATAGAAATAAGCATCATGATGTGGGAAATGAGCATCATTATGAAGTAAATACGCATCATAATGAAGCGAATAAGCATCATGATGAAGAATTATGCATCATGATGATGGATATGAGCATCATGATGAAGGAAAAGAGCATCATGTTGAAGGAAATGAGCATATTGTTGAAGGAAATACGCATCATGACGAAGGAAATGAGCATCATGATGTAACAAATAAACATCATGATGAAAGAAACATGCAACTTGATGAAGGAAATGAGTATCATCTCGCAGAAAATGAGCATCATGATGAATGATTTAAGCATTATATTGATGGAAATGGACATCGTGATGAAGGAAATGAGCATCATGATTAAAGAGCATTTGGGTCATGATGAAGGAAATGATCATCATGATGAAGGAAATGCGCTTCATGATGAAGGAAATTAATATCATTATGAAGGAAATATGCATCATGATAAAGGAAATGAGCATCATGATGTGGGAAATGAGCATCATTATGAAGGAAATACGCATCATATGAAGGGAATAAGCATCATGATGAAGTGTTATGCATCATGATGACGGAATGAGCATCATGATGAAGGAAATACGCATCATGATGAAGTAAAAGAGCATCATGTTGAAGGAAATGAGCATCACGTTGAAGGAAATATGCATCATGACGAAGGAAATGAGCATCATGATGTAATAAATAAGCATCATGATGAAAGAAATATGTGTCATGATGAAGGAAATGAGCATTATGACGAAGAAAATATACATCATGATGGAGGAAATGCGCATCATGATAAAGGAAATGAGCATCATGATGTTTGAAATAACCATCATGATGAAAGAATTGAACATCATGATAAGGGAAATGAGCGTCATGATGAAGGAAATATGCATCATGATAAAGGAAATGAGCATCATGATGTAGGAAAATAAGCATCATGATGAAGGAAACATGCATCTTGATGAAGTAAATGAGCATCATGATGAAGAAAATGAGCATCACAATGATGGATTTATGCATCATGATGATGGAACTGAGCATCATGGTGAAGGAAAAGATCATCTTGTTAAAGGAAATGAGCATCACGTTGAAGGAAATATGCATTATGATGAAGGAAGTGAGCATAATGATGTAATAAATAAACATCATGATTAAAGAAACATGCAGCTTGATGAAGGAAATGAGTATCACACGCAGAAAATGAGCATTATGATGAAAGATTTATGTATTATAATGATGGAAATAAGCATCGTGATGAAGGAAATGAGCATGATGATGAAAGAGCATTTGGGTCATGATGAAGGAAATGATCATGATGATGAATGAAATGCGCTTCATGATGAAGAAAATATACATCATGATGGTGGAAATGAGCATCATGGTGAAGGAAATGAGCATCATGATGTTTGAAATAAGCATTATGATGAAAGAAAAGAGCATCATGATAAGGGAAATGAGCATCATGATGAAGGAAATATGCATCATGACAAAGAAAATGAGCATCATGATGTAGGAAATAAGCATCATGATGAAAGAAACATGCATCTTGATGAAGAAAATGAGCATCATGATGAAGAAAATGAGCATCACGACGAAGGATTCATGCATCCTGATGATTGAAATAAGCATCGTGATGAAGGAAATGAGCATCATGTTAAAGAAAACATGCATAATAAAGAAGAAAATAAGCATCATGATGGAGGAAATGAGCATCATGATGACAGAAATATGCATCAAGATGAAGGAAATGAGCATCTTATGTAGGAAATGAGCATCATGATGAAGTATTTAAGCATCATGATGAAGGATTTATGAATAATGATGAAGGAAATGAGCATCATGATGTGGGAAATGAGCATCATTATGATGGAAATACACATCGTAATGAAGGGAATAAGCATCATGATGAAGTATTATGCACCTTAATGATGGAAATGAACATCATGATGAAGGAAATACGCATCATGATGAAGGAAATACACTTCATGATGAAGGAAAATATGCATCACGTTGAAGGAAATATGCATCATGATGAAGTAAATGAGCATCATGATGAAAGAAACATGCAGCCTGATGAAGGAAATGAGTATCATCACGCAGAAAGTGAGCATCATGATGAAAGATATATACATTATAATGATGGAAATGAGCTTCGTGATGAAGGAAAATAGCATCATGATGAAAGAAATATGTGTCATGATGAAGGAAATGAGCAACATGATGAAGGAAGTGAGCATCATGATGAAGAAATATACATCATTATGGAGGAAATGCGCATCATGATAAAGGAAATGAGCATCATGATGTTTGAAATAACCATCATGATGAAATAATCGAGCATCATGATAAGGGAATGAGCATCATGATGAAGGAAATATGCATCATGATAAAGGAAATGAGCATCATGTAGGAAATAAGCATCATGATGAAGGAAACATGCATCTTGATGAAGTAAATGAGCATCATTATGAAGAAAATGAGCATCACAATGAAGGATTTATGCATCATGATGATGGAAATAAGCATCGTGATGAAGGAAATAAGCATCTTGATGAAGAAAATATGCGTCATGAAGAAGAAAATAAGCATCATGATGGGAGAAATGAGCATAATGATGATGGAAATAAGCATCATGATGACAGAAATATGCTTCATGATGAAGAAAATGAGCATCATTATGTAGAAAATGAGCATCATGATGAAGGAAACATGCATCATTATTAAGGTAATGAGCATCATGATGAAGGATTTAAGCATCATTATGAAGGAAATGAGCATTATGATGAAGGATTTATGAATAATGATGAAGGAAATGAGCATCATGATGTGGGAAATGAGCTTCATTATAAAGGAAATACGCATCATAATGAAGGGAATAAGCATCATGATGATGGAAATGAGCATCATGATGAAGGAAAAGATCATCATGTTGAAGGAAATGAGCATCATGTTGAAGGAAATATGCATCATGACCAAGGAAATGAGCATCATGATGTAATAAATAAGCATCATGATGAAAGAAACATGCAGCTTGATGAAGGAAATGAGTATCATCAGGCAGAAAATGAGCATTATGATAAAAGATTGTTGCATTATAATGATGAAAATAAGCATAGTGATGAAGGAAATGAGCATGATGATGAAAGTGCATTTGGGTCATGATGAAGGAAATGATCATCATGATGAAGGAAATGCGCTTCATGATAAAGAAAATATACATCATGATGGAGGAAATGAGCATCATGATGAAGGAAATGAGCATCTTGATGTTTGAAATAAGCATCATGATGAAGGAAACATGCATCTTGATGAAGAAAATGAGCATCATGATGAAGAAAATGAGCATAACGCTGAAGGAATCATGCATCCTGATGATGGAAATAAGCATCGTGATGAAGGAAATGAGCATCATGTTAAAGAAAATATGCATAATAAAGAAGAAAATAAACACCATGATGAAGGAAATGAGCGTCATGATGACAGAAATATGCATCATGATGAAGGAAATGAGCATCATTATGTAGGAAATGAGCATCATGATGAAGGAAATGAGCAACATGATGAAGGATTTATGAATAATGATGAAGGAAATGAGCATCATGATGTGGGAAATGAGCATCATTATGATGGAAATACACATCGTAATGAAGGGAATAAGCATCATGAAGAAGTATTATGCATCATGATTATGGAAATGAACATCATGATGAAAGAAATACGCATCATGATGAAGGAAATACACATCGTGATGAAAGAAAATACCATAATGTTGAAGGAAATAAGCATCACGTTGAAGGAAATATGCATCATGACGAAGGAAATGAGCATCATGATGTAAGAAATAAGCATCATGATGAAAGAAACATGCAGCCTGATGAAGGAAATGAGTATCATCACACAGAAAGTGAGCATCATGATGAAAGATTTATGCATTATAATGATGGAAATGAGCATCGTGATGAAGGAAAATAGCATCATGATGAAAGAAATATGTGTCATGATGAAGGAAATGAGCATCATGATGAAGGAAATGAGCATCATGATGAAGAAAATATACATCATGATGGAGGAAATGCGCATCATGATAAAGGAAATGAGTATCATGATGTTTGAAATAACCATCATGATGAAAGAATCGAGCATCATGATAAGGGAAATGAGCGTCATGATGAAGGAAATATGCATCATGATAAAGGAAATGAGCATCATGATGTAGGAAATAAGCATCATGGTGAAGGAAACATGCATCTTGATGAAGTAAATGAGCATCATGATGAAGAAAATGAGCATCACAATGAAGGATTTATGCATCATGATGATGGAAATAAGCATCGTGATTAAGGAAATAAGCATCGTGATAAAGAAAATATGCATCATGAAGAAGAAAATAAGCATCATGATGGGGAAATGAGCATCATTATGTAGAAAATGAGCATCATGATGAAGGAAACACGCATCAGTATTAAGGAAATGAGCATCTTGATGAAGGATTTATGAATAATGATGAAAGAAATGAGCATCATGATGTGGGAAATGAGCTTCATTATAAAGGAAATACGCATCATAATGAGGGAAATAAGCATCAATATGAAATATTATGCATCATGATGATGGAAATGTGCATCATGATGAAGGAAATACGCATCATGATGAAGGAAAAGAGCATCATGTTGAAGGTAATGAGCATCACGTTGAAGGAAATATGCATCATGACAAAAGAAATGAGCATCATGATTAAAGAAACATGCAGCTTGATGAAGGAAATGAGTATAATCAAACAGAAAATGAGCATCATGATGAAAGATTTATGCATTATAATGATGGAAATAAGCATCGTGATGAAGGAAATGAGCATCATGATGAAAGAGCATTTGGGTCATGATGAAGGAAATGCTCTTCATGATGAAGAAAATATACATTATGATGGAGGAAATGAACATCATGATGAGGGAAATAAGCATCATGATGTTTGAAATAAGCATTATGATGAAAGAAAAGAGCATCATGATAAGGGAAATGAGAATCATGATGAAGGAAATATGCTTCATGATAAAGGAAATCAGCATCATGATGTAGAAAATAAACATCATGATGAAGGAAACATGCATCTTGATGAAGAAAATGAGCATCATGATGAAGAAAATGAGCATCACGATGAAGGATTTATGCATCCTGATGATGGAAATAAGCATCGTGATGAAGGAAATGAGCATAATGATAAAGAAAATATGCATAATGAAGAGGAAAATAAGCATCATGATGGAGGAAATGAGCATCATGATGATGGAAATGAACATCATAATGACAAAAATATGCATCATGGTGAAGGAAATGAGCATCATTATGTATAAAATGAGCATCATGATGAATGAAACACGCATCATTATTAAGGAAATGAGCACCATGATGAAGGATTTAAGCATCATGATGATAGAAATAAGCATCATGATGTGGGAAATGAGCATCATTATGAAGTAAATACGCATCATAATGAAGCGAATAAGCATCATGATGAAGAATTATGCATCATGATGATGGATATGAGCATCATGATGAAGGAAAAGAGCATCATGTTGAAGGAAATGAGCATATTGTTGAAGGAAATACGCATCATGACGAAGGAAATGAGCATCATGATGTAACAAATAAACATCATGATGAAAGAAACATGCAACTTGATGAAGGAAATGAGTATCATCTCGCAGAAAATGAGCATCATGATGAATGATTTAAGCATTATATTGATGGAAATGGACATCGTGATGAAGGAAATGAGCATCATGATTAAAGAGCATTTGGGTCATGATGAAGGAAATGATCATCATGATGAAGGAAATGCGCTTCATGATGAAGGAAATTAATATCATTATGAAGGAAATATGCATCATGATAAAGGAAATGAGCATCATAATGTGGGAAATGAGCATCATTATGAAGGAAATACGCATCATATGAAGGGAATAAGCATCATGATGAAGTGTTATGCATCATGATGACGGAATGAGCATCATGATGAAGGAAATACGCATCATGATGAAGTAAAAGAGCATCATGTTGAAGGAAATGAGCATCACGTTGAAGGAAATATGCATCATGACGAAGGAAATGAGCATCATGATGTAATAAATAAGCATCATGATGAAAGAAATATGTGTCATGATGAAGGAAATGAGCATTATGACGAAGAAAATATACATCATGATGGAGGAAATGCGCATCATGATAAAGGAAATGAGCATCATGATGTTTGAAATAACCATCATGATGAAAGAATTGAACATCATGATAAGGGAAATGAGCGTCATGATGAAGGAAATATGCATCATGATAAAGGAAATGAGCATCATGATGTAGGAAAATAAGCATCATGATGAAGGAAACATGCATCTTGATGAAGTAAATGAGCATCATGATGAAGAAAATGAGCATCACAATGATGGATTTATGCATCATGATGATGGAACTGAGCATCATGGTGAAGGAAAAGATCATCTTGTTAAAGGAAATGAGCATCACGTTGAAGGAAATATGCATTATGACGAAGGAAGTGAGCATAATGATGTAATAAATAAACATCATGATTAAAGAAACATGCAGCTTGATGAAGGAAATGAGTATCACACGCAGAAAATGAGCATTTTGATGAAAGATTTATGTATTATAATGATGGAAATAAGCATCGTGATGAAGGAAATGAGCATGATGATGAAAGAGCATTTGGGTCATGATGAAGGAAATGATCATGATGATGAATGAAATGCGCTTCATGATGAAGAAAATATACATCATGATGGTGGAAATGAGCATCATGGTGAAGGAAATGAGCATCATGATGTTTGAAATAAGCATTATGATGAAAGAAAAGAGCATCATGATAAGGGAAATGAGCATCATGATGAAGGAAATATGCATCACGACAAAGAAAATGAGCATCATGATGTAGGAAATAAGCATCATGATGAAAGAAACATGCATCTTGATGAAGAAAATGAGCATCATGATGAAGAAAATGAGCATCACGACGAAGGATTCATGCATCCTGATGATTGAAATAAGCATCGTGATGAAGGAAATGAGCATCATGTTAAAGAAAACATGCATAATAAAGAAGAAAATAAGCATCATGATGGAGGAAATGAGCATCATGATGACAGAAATATGCATCAAGATGAAGGAAATGAGCATCTTATGTAGGAAATGAGCATCATGATGAAGTATTTAAGCATCATGATGAAGGATTTATGAATAATGATGAAGGAAATGAGCATCATGATGTGGGAAATGAGCATCATTATGATGGAAATACACATCGTAATGAAGGGAATAAGCATCATGATGAAGTATTATGCACCTTAATGATGGAAATGAACATCATGATGAAGGAAATACGCATCATGATGAAGGAAATACACTTCATGATGAAGGAAAATATGCATCACGTTGAAGGAAATATGCATCATGATGAAGTAAATGAGCATCATGATGAAAGAAACAAGCAGCCTGATGAAGGAAATGAGTATCATCACGCAGAAAGTGAGCATCATGATGAAAGATATATACATTATAATGATGGAAATGAGCTTCGTGATGAAGGAAAATAGCATCATGATGAAAGAAATATGTGTCATGATGAAGGAAATGAGCAACATGATGAAGGAAGTGAGCATCATGATGAAGAAATATACATCATTATGGAGGAAATGCGCATCATGATAAAGGAAATGAGCATCATGATGTTTGAAATAACCATCATGATGAAATAATCGAGCATCATGATAAGGGAAATGAGCATCATGATGAAGGAAATATGCATCATGATAAAGGAAATGAGCATCATGTAGGAAATAAGCATCATGATGAAGGAAACATGCATCTTGATGAAGTAAATGAGCATCATTATGAAGAAAATGAGCATCACAATGAAGGATTTATGCATCATGATGATGGAAATAAGCATCGTGATGAAGGAAATAAGCATCTTGATGAAGAAAATATGCGTCATGAAGAAGAAAATAAGCATCATGATGGGAGAAATGAGCATAATGATGATGGAAATAAGCATCATGATGACAGAAATATGCTTCATGATGAAGAAAATGAGCATCATTATGTAGAAAATGAGCATCATGATGAAGGAAACATGCATCATTATTAAGGTAATGAGCATCATGATGAAGGATTTAAGCATCATTATGAAGGAAATGAGCATTATGATGAAGGATTTATGAATAATGATGAAGGAAATGAGCATCATGATGTGGGAAATGAGCTTCATTATAAAGGAAATACGCATCATAATGAAGGGAATAAGCATCATGATGATGGAAATGAGCATCATGATGAAGGAAAAGATCATCATGTTGAAGGAAATGAGCATCATGTTGAAGGAAATATGCATCATGACCAAGGAAATGAGCATCATGATGTAATAAATAAGCATCATGATGAAAGAAACATGCAGCTTGATGAAGGAAATGAGTTTCATCAGGCAGAAAATGAGCATTATGATAAAAGATTGTTGCATTATAATGATGAAAATAAGCATAGTGATGAAGGAAATGAGCATGATGATGAAAGTGCATTTGGGTCATGATGAAGGAAATGATCATCATGATGAAGGAAATGCGCTTCATGATAAAGAAAATATACATCATGATGGAGGAAATGAGCATCATGATGAAGGAAATGAGCATCTTGATGTTTGAAATAAGCATCATGATGAAGGAAACATGCATCTTGATGAAGAAAATGAGCATCATGATGAAGAAAATGAGCATCACGCTGAAGGAATCATGCATCCTGATGATGGAAATAAGCATCGTGATGAAGGAAATGAGCATCATGTTAAAGAAAATATGCATAATAAAGAAGAAAATAAACACCATGATGAAGGAAATGAGCGTCATGATGACAGAAATATGCATCATGATGAAGGAAATGAGCATCATTATGTAGGAAATGAGCATCATGATGAAGGAAATGAGCAACATGATGAAGGATTTATGAATAATGATGAAGGAAATGAGCATCATGATGTGGGAAATGAGCATCATTATGATGGAAATACACATCGTAATGAAGGGAATAAGCATCATGAAGAAGTATTATGCATCATGATTATGGAAATGAACATCATGATGAAAGAAATACGCATCATGATGAAGGAAATACACATCGTGATGAAAGAAAATACCATAATGTTGAAGGAAATAAGCATCACGTTGAAGG
The DNA here is from genome assembly GCA_023678885.1 of Pogostemon cablin. Lineage (NCBI taxonomy): Eukaryota > Viridiplantae > Streptophyta > Magnoliopsida > Lamiales > Lamiaceae > Pogostemon > Pogostemon cablin. Next base: position 14,610,740 of record CM042988.1, read on the forward strand.
AAATATGCATCATGACGAAGGAAATGAGCATCATGATGTAAGAAATAAGCATCATGATGAAAGAAACATGCAGCCTGATGAAGGAAATGAGTATCATCACACAGAAAGTGAGCATCATGATGAAAGATTTATGCATTATAATGATGGAAATGAGCATCGTGATGAAGGAAAATAGCATCATGATGAAAGAAATATGTGTCATGATGAAGGAAATGAGCATCATGATGAAGGAAATGAGCATCATGATGAAGAAAATATACATCATGATGGAGGAAATGCGCATCATGATAAAGGAAATGAGTATCATGATGTTAGAAATAACCATCATGATGAAAGAATCGAGCATCATGATAAGGGAAATGAGCGTCATGATGAAGGAAATATGCATCATGATAAAGGAAATGAGCATCATGATGTAGGAAATAAGCATCATGGTGAAGGAAACATGCATCTTGATGAAGTAAATGAGCATCATGATGAAGAAAATGAGCATCACAATGAAGGATTTATGCATCATGATGATGGAAATAAGCATCGTGATTAAGGAAATAAGCATCGTGATAAAGAAAATATGCATCATGAAGAAGAAAATAAGCATCATGATGAGGGAAATGAGCATCATGATGATGGAAATAAGCGTCATGATGATAGAAATATGCTTCATGATGAAGAAAATGAGCATCATTATGTAGAAAATGAGCATCATGATGAAGGAAACACGCATCATTATTAAGGAAATGAGCATCATGATGAAGGATTTATGAATAATGATGAAGGAAATGAGCATCATGATGTGGGAAATGAGCTTCATTATGAAGGAAATACGCATCATAATGAAGGGAATAAGCATCAATATGAAATATTATGCATCATGATGATGGAAATGAGCATCATGATGAAGGAAATACGCATCATGATGAAGGAAAAGAGCATCATGTTGAAGGTAATGAGCATCACGTTGAAGGAAATATGCATCATGACAAAAGAAATGAGCATCATGATGTAATTAATATGCATCATGATGAAAGAAACATGCAGTTTGATGAAGGAAATGAGTATCATCAAGCAGAAAATGAGCATCATGATGAAAGATTTATGCATTATAATGATGGAAATAAGCATCGTGATGAAGGAAATGAGCATCATGATGAAAGAGCATTTGGGTCATGATGAAGGAAATGCTCTTCATGATGAAGAAAATATACATCATCATGGAGGAAATGAGCATCATGATGAAGGAAATGAGCATCATGATGTTTGAAATAAGCATTATGATGAAAGAAAAGAGCATCATGATAAGGGAAATGAGGATCATGATGAAGGAAATATGCTTCATGATAAAGGAAATGAGCTTCATGATGTAGAAAATAAACATCATGATGAAGGAAACATGCATCTTGATGAAGAAAATGAGCATCATGATGAAGAAAATGAGCATCACGATGAAGGATTATGCATCCTGATGATGGAAATAAGCATCATGATGAAGGAAATGAGCATAATGGTAAAGAAAATATGCATAATGAAGAGGAAAATAAGCATCATGATGGAGGAAATGAGCATCATGATGATGGAAATGAACATCATAATGACAGAAATATGCATCATGATGAAGGAAATGAGCATCATTATGTATAAAATGAGCATCATGATGAAGGAAACACACATCATTATTAAGGAAATGAGCACCATGATGAAGGATTTAAGCATCATGATGATAGAAATAAGCATCATAATGTGGGAAATGAGCATCATTATGAAGTAAATACGCATCATAATTAAGCGAATAAGCATCATGATGAAGAATTATGCATCATGATGACGGATATGAGCATCATGATGAAGGAAAAGAGCATCATGTTGAAGGAAATGAGCATCTTGTTGAAGGAAATACGCATCATGACGAAGGAAATGAGCATCATGATGTAACAAATAAGCATCATGATGAAAGAAACATGCAACTTGATGAAGGAAATGAGTATCATCTCTCAAAAAATGAGCATCATGATGAATGATTTAAGCATTATAATGATGGAAATGAGCATCGTGATGAAGGAAATGAGCATCATGATTAAAGAGCATTTGGGTCATGATGAAGGAAATGATCATCATGATGAAGGAAATGCGCTTCATGATGAAGGAAATTAATATCATTATGAAGGAAATATGCATCATGATAAAGGAAATGAGCATCATGATGTGGGAAATGAGCATCATTATGAAGGAAATACACATCATATGAAGGGAATAAGCATCATGATGAAGTGTTATGCATCATGATGACGGAATGAGCATCATGATGAAGGAAATACGCATCATGATGAAGTAAAAGAGCATCATGTTGAAGGAAATGAGCATCACGTTGAAGTAAATATGCATCATGACGAAGAAAATGAGCATCATGATGTAATAAATAAGCATCATGATAAAAGAAACATGCGGCTTGATGAAGGAAATGAGTATCATCACGCAGAAAATGAGCATAATGATGAAAGATTTATGCATTATAATGATGGAAATGAGCATCGCGATGAAGGAAATGAGCATCACGATGAAAGAGCATTCGGGTCATGATGAAGGAAATTATCATCATGATGAAGGAAATGCGCTTCATGATGAAGGAAATTAGCATCATTATGAAGGAAATATGCATCATGATAAAGGAAATGAGCATCATGATGATTGAAATCAGAATCATGATGAATGATCATTAAGATGATGGAAATGAGCATCGTGATGAAGGATATGACCATAATGATGTAGGAAATTATCATCATGATGAAGGAGTAAGCATCATGGTGATGGAAATGTGCATCATGACGAAGGAAATGAGCATCATGTTGAAGGGAATGTGCATCATGATGAAGAAAATATGCATCATGATGAAGGAAATGAGCATCATGGTTAAGAAAATTAGCATCATGATGTAGGAGATATGCATCATGATGTAAGAAAGATCGTCATGATGAAGGAAATATACATCATAATGAAGATAATGAGATTATACTTAAGGAAATGATCATCAATATGAAGTGAATATACATTATGATGAAGGAAATGAGCATCGTGATGAATGAAATACGCTTCATAATGAAGGAAATGGGAATCATGATTGAAATATTTATCATGATTAATGAAATGAGCATCACTATGAATTAAATGAGCATCATGATGTAGGAAATGAGTATCATTATGAAGAAAATATGCATCATGATGAAGGAAATATGCATCATTATGTAGGAAATGAGCAACATGCTGTAGGAAATAGGCATCATGATAAAGGAAACTTGTATCATGATGAAGAAAATATGCATCATGATGAAGGAAATAAGCATCACGATGAAGGAAATGAGCATCATGGTGAAGGAAACTAGCATCATGATCAAGGAAATGAGCCTCATGATGTAGGTAATATGCATCATGTTGAAAGAAATGACCATAAAGATGAAGGAAATATGTATCATGATGAAGGAAATTAGCATCGTTATATAGGAAATGAGCATCATTATGAAGGAAATGCGCATCATGATGAAGGAAATAAGAATAATGATGGTGGAAATGAGCATCATGATGAAGGAAATATGCATCATGATAAAGGACATGGGTGTCATGATGTAGGAAAATATTAATAAGAGGATGGAAATGAGCATCTTGATTGAGGAAATATGCATCATGATGAAGGAAATTTTCATAATGATAAATGAAATGAGCATCAAGATGAATAAAATGAACATCATGATGTAGGAAATGAGCATCAAGATGAAGGAAATATGCATCATGATGAAGGTAATAAGCATCATTGTGATGGAAATTATTATCATGTTGAAGGAAATATGCATCATATTGAAGGAAATGAGCCTCATGATGAAGGAAACATGCATCATGATAATGTAAATGAGCATCATGAAAAAGGAAAAGAGAATTATAATGAAGAAAATATGCACCATGATGAAGGGAACGAGTACCATGATGTAGGAAATGAGAACCATGACGAAGGAAATGAGCATTATGATAAAGGAAATATGCATCATCATGTAAGAAAGAGCATCATTTTAAAAGAAATATGCATCACGATGAAGGAAATGAGCGTCGTGATGAAGAAAATATGCATCATGATGAAAGAAATGAGCATCATGATGAAGGAAATGAGCATCATGATGATGGAAATAATCATGTAGAAGGAAATAAGTGTCATGAAGAAGGAAATGATCATCATGATGAAAGAAATGGTCATCATGTTGATGGAAATGAATATCATGATGAAGGAAATATGCATCATGATGTTGGAAATGAGCATCATGATGAAGGAAACATGTAGCATGATGAAGGAAATGAGCCTAACGATGAAGGAAATATGCATCAAGATGAAGGAAATGAGCATCACAACGATGGAAATGAGCATCAAGATGAAGAAAATGTGCATCATGATGAAGGAAATGAGCACCATAGTGAAGGAAATGTCCATTAAGATGACAGAATTGAGTATAGTGATGAACGAAATATGCATCATGATTTAAGAAATGAGCATCATGATCAATGAAACGATCATTAAGATGATGGAAGTGAACATAATTATGAAGGAAATATGCATCATGATAAATGAAATGAGCATCATGATGGAGGAAATGATCATAATGATGTAGGAAATGATCAACATGATGAAGTAAATATGCATCATGATGAAGGAAATTAGAATCATGACGTAAGAAATGAGAATCATGATGTATGAAATACGCATCATTGTGATGAAAATGAGCATCATGATGAAGAATTGCATCTCAATGAAGTCATTCAGCGTCGAGACGAAGGAAATAAGCATCATGGTGTAAAAAGAGCGTCATGATGAAGGAAATGTGCATCATAATGAGGAAATGAGCATCATGATGAAGGAAATATGCATCATGATGATGGAAATGAGCGTCATGATAAAGGAGACCATCATGATGATGGAAATAAGAATCATGATAAAACTAAATATGCATCATCATAAAGAAATTAGTATCACGATGAAGAAATCGTTATCAAGATGATGAACATGAGCATCATGATGAAAAAAATATGCATTATGATTTAGGAAATGAGCATTATGATGAAGGAAATATGCATCTAGATGAATGAAATGAGTAACATGATAAATGAAATGTTAGTTAAGATGATGGAAATAAGCATCGTGATGAAGGAAATATGAATCATGATTTAGGAAATGAACATCACGATAAAGAAAATATGCATCATGATTAACGAAATGAGCATCATGATTAAGAAAATAAGCATCATGATGGTGGAAATAGACATCATGAAGATGGAAATAAGCATCACGAAGAAGAAAATGATCGTCTGATTAAGTAAATGAACATCGTGATGAAGGAAATATACTTCATGATGTAGGAAATGAGCATCATGATGAAGGAAAAATGTATCGTGATGAATGAAATGAGCATCATGATGTACGGAATTAGCATCATGATGAAGGAAATAAGCATCATGATGAAGGAAATGAGTCTAATGAAGAAAGAAATATGCATCAAGATGAAGGAAATGAGCATCACGATGATAGAAAGAGCATCATGGTGAAGGAAATACGCATCATGATAAGAGAAATAAGCATCGTGATGAAGGAAATATGCATCATGATGAAGGGAATGTTCATTAAGATGACTAAAATGAGCATCGTGATGACGGAAATATGCATCATGATTAATGAAATGAACGTCATGATAAAGGAAACTATCATTAAGATGATGGAAATGAGCACCATGATGAAGAAAATGATTATTAAGATGATGGAAATGAACATCATTATGAAGGAAATATGCATCATGATGAAGGAAATGAGCATCATGACGAAAGAAATGAGCATATTGATGGAAGAAATGATCAACATGATGATGTAAGTATGCATCAGGGCGATGGAAATTAGCATCATGATTATGGAAAATTGCATCATGATGAAGAAAATATGTATCATTATGAACAAAATATGCATCACGATAAAGGAAATGAGCACCATGATGTAGGAAATAGGCATCATGATGAAGGAAACATGTATAGTGATGAAGAAAATAGTCATAACGACGATAGATTTATACGTCATGATGATAGAAATGAGCATCATAGTGAAGGAAATGAGCATCAAGATAAAGGAAATGAGCCTCATGATGTAGGAAATAAGCATCATGATGAAGGAAATATGTATCATGATAAAAGAATTGACCATAAAGATGTAGGAAATATGTATCATGATGAAGGAAATTACCATCATGATGTAGGAAATGAGCATAATTATGAAGGAAATACGCATAATGATGAAGGAAATAAGAATCATGTTGATTGTAATAAGCATCATGATGAAGTAAATATGCATCATGATAAAGGAATTGGGTATCATGATTATGGAAACAATTATTAAGATGATGGAAATGAGCATTGGGATTAAGGAAATATGCATCATGATAAAGGAAATATACACCATGATCAATGAAATGAGCATCATGATGAATTAAATGAACATCATGATGTAGAAAATGAGCATCATGATAAAGGAAATAAGCATCATTATGATGGAATTGGTTATCATGAAGGAAATTTGCGTCATGATAAAGGAAATAAGCATCATAATGATAGATTTATGTATTATTATGATGGAAATGAGCATCATGATAAAGGAAAAAAGAATAATGATGAAGAAAGTATGCATCATGATGAAGGAAATGAGTACCATGATTAAGGAAGTGAGTACCATGACAAAGGAAATGAACATCACAATAAAGGAATATATACATCATGATCAATGAAATGAGCATCATGATGAATTAAATGAACATCATGATGTAGGAAATGAGCATCAAGATGAAGGAAATATGCATCATGATGTAGGAAATAAGCATCATGATGAAGGAAATGAGAATCACGATAAAGTAAACCATTATCAAGATGATGGAAATGAGCATCATTATTAAGAAAATATGCATAATGATGAAGGAAATGATTATCATCATGAATGAAATGTGCATCATGATGATGGAAATAAGAATCATGATATAGAAAATATGCATCATGATGAAGAAATGATCATCACGATGAGGAAAACGATCACTCAGATGATGGAAATGAACATCATGATGAAGGAAATGACCATAATGATAAAGGAAATGATCATCACGATGAAGGAAATGCGCATCATTATAATGAAATGAGCATCATGATAAAGGAAATATGCATCTTGATGAGGAAAATGAGCATCATGATGATTGAAATCAGAATCATGATGAATGAAATATGCTTCAAGACTAAAGAAATGAGCATCATGATAAGGAAAACGATCATTAAGATGATGGAAATGAGCATCATGATGAAGGATATGACCATGATCATATAGGAAATGATCATCATGATTTAGGAAATACGCATCATGACAATGGTAATTAGCGTCCTGATGAAGGGAATGAGCAGCATGATGAAGAAAATATGCATCATGATGAAGGAAATGAACATCATGTTTAAGGAAATGAGCATCATGATGATGTAAATATGCATCATAATGAATGAAATGAGCATTATAATGAAGGAAATGAGCATCATTATGAAGTGAATATACATCATGATGAAGGAAATTAGCATCATCGTGAATGTAATACGCATCATAATGAAGGAATTAAGAATCATGAAGGAAATACTTATCATGATTAATGAAATGGGAATCATTATGAATTAAATGAGCATCATGATGTAGGAAATGAGCATCATGATGAAGAAAATATGCATCATGATGAAGGAAATATACATCATTATGAAGGAAATGAGCACCATGCTATAGGAAATAGGCATGATGATAAAAGAAACTTGTATCATGATGAAGAAAATATGCATCATGACGATTGATATAGCATCATGATGATGGAAATGATGTTGGCGTTCGATTGTTTGGTTAACATGACCTATTAAGGTTCCATACATTTTTAATATGCAGCGGAAGCAAGAAAACATGAAACGTATTACCTTTCACTAGAATATGTTGAAGAAGGTTGATTCTCGTTGGCAGTCTATGCAGCGTCATGAGATTGGCTATGACTTCTTTATCTGAACTCCGATTGAAGTGATCTATGCGCTCAGACGATCCTCTCCTCGGCGGCTTTCCATCAATATACTAAATATTAAATTCGGAACACTGTACGACTTTATATGAATTTTGCAAGGTGGCGGACAGCAGCATCAAACAACCTTTCGGTCTTCTGTTGTATTCCCAAGTCCAATCTCGACGTTGTGTGGCAACGATCCTCGAGATCTTCTCGATCTTCTGTTTCCTCACCCCCTCGTAGAGGCGTGTAATTAGGCTTTATGGACAGCTGAGATGACTTATATATGGGTTACAGTAGGGACCAGGAGGAGAAATTGGGTTGGGCCTCCAGTGGGCTTAAGTATCCAAGCTTAGGCCAAAGCTTATACTTAAGTCCAATAATAATAATATATTCCACTAAAATATTATTACTGCACTGCCTTTCCAACCCTAAAATTACGTTTTGGGCTCCTTCTTATTATGAGCCCGTTAGTCTCCCCATGTTTAAGATATACAATGTCCATTAATTAATTTAACTTACTGACAACTCAATTAATATCTCATTCAAGAGTAGTACCACTCAACCTCATTATCTTGCCAGAATTAATTCCACCTGCAGGATTTACATGATAATCCTTATGAGCTCCTCAAGAGGACATCATCAACCTATGACGGACACGGATTCCTTCTACAATCAACAGCACACCATAGAGACAGCACTACTTCCCAACTCATCGAGTTTGTTGATTTAATTACATGTAAATCTCACCCATTGATGAATCAAAGAAATACATACTGCCCTACGTGTCGAGGTTATTGTATAGGAATTGAGAGCACGAACTTCCATAATAACAGAGATCAAGTTCTCCTATAAGTCAGTATAAGTCGAACGATCTCAAGCGGTCCTGCTCAATACACACAAGTGCACTAATGTGATTCTATAGCCAAGACAAGCTAATACCAAACCACACTACAACCATCCCGATAGAGAGTCCCCGTCTATCTCGCTTGTGAGCATCTGTTTATACTTTATAAGGAAACCGATAATATGATCTACCGCGTGTTGTCGCACAAAATGTTATCTACAGTATAAAGTAAGTGGACTATTGCATCGTGCATATAAATAAATTATAAGACACAATCATTTGATCATATGATTCTCATTTCAAATTATTGTTATAACATTGTTCATACAAAAAGCTAGACTTTTAGTATACAATCCAACAGAAATAAGCATCATGACAATGGTAATTAGCGTCATGATGAAGGGAATGAGCAGCATGATGAAGAAAATATGCATCATGATGAAGGAAATGAACATCATGGTGAAGGAAATGAGCATCATGATGATGGAAATATGCATCGTGAAGTAAGAAAGAGCATCATGATGATAGAAATATGCATCATGATGAATGAAATGAGCATTATAATGAAGGAAATTAGCATCATTATGAAGTGAATATACATCATGATGAAGGAAATTAGCATCATCGTGAATGTAATACGCATCATAATGAAGGAATTAAGAATCATGAAGGAAATACTTATCATGATTAATGAAATGGGAATCATTATGAATTAAATGAGCATCATGATGTAGGAAATGAGCATCATGATGAAGAAAATATGCATCATAATGAAGGAAATATGCATCATTATGAAGGAAATGAGCACCATGCTATAGGAAATAGGCATGATGATAAAGGAAACATGTATCATGATGAAGAAAATATACATCATGATGATTGATATAGCATCATGATGATGGAAATGATGTTGACGTTTGATTGTTTGGTTAACATGACCCATTAAGGTTCCATATGTTTTTAATATGCAGTGGAAGTAAGAAAACATGAAACGTATTACCTTTCACTAGGGTATGTTGAAGAAGGTTGATTCTCGTTGGCAGTCTGCGCAGTGTCACGAGATCGGCTATAACTTCTTCATCTGAACTCCGATTGAAGTGATCTATGCGCTCAGACGATCCTCTCCTCGGCGGCTTTCCGTCAATATACTAAATATTAAATTCAGAGCATTGTAAGACTTTATAAGACTTTATATGAATTAAGTTACTGACAACTCCATTAATTAATATCTCATCCGAGAGTAGTACCACTCAACCTCATTATCATTCCGGAATAAATCCACCTGCAGGGTTTACATGATAATCCTTATGAGCTCCTCAAGGGGACATCATCAACCTATGACGGACATGGATTCCTTCTACAATCAACAGCACACCATAGAGACAACACTACTTCCCAACTCACCAAGTTTGTTGATTTAATTACATGTAAATCTCACCCATTGATGAATCAAAGAAATACATACTGCCCTACGTGTCAAGGTTATTGTATAGGGATTAAGAGCAAGAACATCCGAAATAACTGAGATCAAGTTCTCCTATAAGTCAGTATAAGTCGAACGATCTCAAGCGGTCCTGCTCAATACACACAAGTACACTAATGTGATTCTATAGCCAAGACAAGCTAATACCAAACAACACTATAACCATCCCGATAGAGAGTCCCCGTCTATCTCGGTTGTGAGCATCTGTTTATACTTTATAAGGAAATTGATGATATGATCTTCTGCGTGTTGTCGCACAACATATCATCTACAGTATAAAGTAAGTGGACTATTGTGATCATATGATTCTCATTTCAAATAAATTATTACAAGATTGTTCATACAAAAAGCTAGACTTTTAGTATACAATCCAACAAATGATCCTCATGATGAAGGAAATGAGCATAATGATGAAGGAAACAAGCATCATGATCAAGGAAATGAGCCTCATGATGTAGAGAATGAGCGTCATGATGAATGAAATGTGCATCATGATGAAAGAAATACCATAAATATGTAGGAGATATGAATTACGATGAGTGAAATTAGCATCGTGATATAGGAAATGAGCATCATGATGAAAGATATACGCATCATGATAAAAGAAATAAGAATCATTATGATGGAAATGAACGTCAAGATGAAGAAAATATAAAGGATTTGAGTATAATGATGAAGGGAACGATTAATAATATGATGGAAATGAGCATCGTAATTGAGGAAATAAGTATCATGATGTAGAAAATTAGCATCATGATGAATGAAATAAGCATTATTATGATGCAAATGATTATAATGTTGAAAGAAATATGCATCATAATGAATGAAATGTGCATAATAATTTAGGAAATAGACATCATGATGAAGGAAACATGCATCATGATTATGGAAATGTGCATCATGATGAAGGTAATATGCAGCATAATATAGTAAAGAGCATCGTTTTGAAAGAAATATGCATCATGATGAAGGAAATGAGCATCATGATGAAGGATAGACATGAGCATCATGTTGAAGGAAATGAGCACCATGATGATGGAAATAAACATTTCCTTCATCATAATGCCTATTTCCTACAACATGGTGCTCATTTCCTTCATAATGATGCATATTTCCTTCATCGTGATGTATATTTTCTCCATCATGATGCTCATTTCCTGCATCATTATGCTCATAATTCATAATGATGCTTATTTCATTAATCATGATAAAAAATTCCTTCATTATTCTCATTTCCTTCATTATGATGTGTATTTCATTGATCACAATGCTCATTTCATTCATCACGATGTATATTCACTTCGTAATGCCATTTCCTTCATTATAATGCTCATTTCCTTCATTATGATGCATATTTCCTTCATCGTGACGCTCTTTCTTACATCATAATGCATATCTCCTACATCATGATTCTCATTTCCTTCACCATGATGCTCATTTCCTTCATCATGATGCATATTTTCTTCATCATGATGCTCATTCCCTTCATCATGATGCTTATTTCCTTCGACATGATTTCCTTCATCATGATGTCTATTCCTTCATCATAATGATCATTTCCTACATAACGATGCTAATTTCCTTCATCATGATATATTTTCTACATCTTTATGGTAATTTGCTTATCATGATACATATCTTATTCATCATGATGCCTATTTTCTACATCATGAGGCTCATTTTCATAATTATGATGCTTGTTTCTTTCATCATGATGCTCATTTCCTACATCACGGTGCTCATTTCCATCATTGTGATGCATAAATCTATCATCATGATGCATATGTTCTTCATCATGATCTACATCATGATGTTCATTTCCTTCGTCATGATGCATATTTCCTTTATCATGATGCGTATTTTCTTTATCATGATGCTTATTTAATTTATAATGTTGCTCATTTAATTAATCATGATAAATATTTCCTTCATCATGATTCTCATTTCCTTCATTATGATGCGTATTTCCTTCATCACGATGCTCATTTTCTTCATCATGATGTATATTTACTTCATAATGATGCTCATTTCCTTCATTATTGTTGGCATTTGGATCTTTTGGTTAACGTGATCTGTTAGGGTTCCATGCAACTCTACTGCAGCAGAACCGTAAGAGTAGAATCATATTACCTTTCACCAGGGTTGATGTAGAGGTTGATCATCAGCAGTAGGAACAAACGACCTTTTGATCTTCTGTTGTATTCCTAAGCCACGTCTTGACGTTGTGTGGGCAACGATATACAAGACGATCTCAATCTACAATCCTAATCTGCTTTTTTACGTGTTTATGCATGTGATACAAATATGCGTACTGCTGAGATTGGCTATTATATAGGCTACAACAAGAACCAGGAGGAGAAATTAGGGTTTGGGCCTCCTTCTTATTATGAGTCCGTTAGTCTCCCCATGTTTAAGATTCAATGCCCCTTAATTAATTAAGTTACTGAGAACTCCATTAATTAATATATTTACCGAGAGTAGTACTATTCAACCTTATTATCATGCAGGAATAAATCCACCTGCTGGGTTTACATGATAATCATTATGAGCTCCTCAAGGGGACAACATCAACCAGTTCCGTTAGGACACGAATTCCTTCTAGAATTAACAGCACACCATAGAGACAGCACCATTTCCCAACTCACTGAGCATATTGATTTAACTATTAATTCTCACTCATTGATGAATCAAAGAAATAAATAATGGCCTATTTATCGAGGTTATTGTATATGGATAAAGAGTACGAACATTCATTATAACAGAGATCAAGTTCTATTATATAATAAGCATAAACCGAACGATCTCAACGCGGTCCTGCTCAATATACACAAAGTGCACTAGTGCAATTTTATAGTCAAGACATACTAAAGCCAAATCACACTACAACCATACTGATTGATAGTCCCGGTCTATCTCGGTTGTGAACATCTGTTTATACTTTATAAGGTGCCGATAATATGATCTTCCGTATGACGCAACACACCACATTATCTACTATATAAAGTAAAAGGACTTTTGCAACAATATTATTGCAAACGTTTGATCACATGGTTCTCATTTCAAATATTATCAAAACATTGTTTATACAAAAAGCTAGACTTGTAGTATACAATCTAACAATTATAATGCTCATTTCTGTCATAATGATGCATATTTCCTTCGTCATGATGATCTTTCCTACATCATGATGCATATTTTTTTCATCATGATGCTCATTTCCTTCATCATGATGCTCATTTCCTTCATCATGATGCATATTTTCTTCATAATGTTGCTGATTCCCTTCATCATGATGCTCACTACCATCATCATGATGTTCATCTCCTTCGTCGTGATGCGTATTTCCTTCATCACGATGCATATTTCCTTCATCATGATGATCATTTTCTACATCATTATGGTCATTTCCTTCATCACGATGCTTATTTCCTTCATCATGATGCATATTTCATTCATCATGATTCTCATTTTCATCATCTTAATGACTGTTTCCTTCATTCCAATGCTAATTTTCTTCATCATGATTTGTATTTCAATTACCATGATGCTCATTTCCTTCATCATGATGATCAATTTCTACATCGTGATGCATATTTTCTGAGTCATGATGCTCATTTCCATCATCTTGATAATCGTATCCTTCATAGTGATGCTCATTTCCTTCATCATGATGCATATTTCCATAATTATGATTCTCTCCATTATCATGATGCTCATTTCCTTTATTATGATGCATATTTCCTTCATCATAATGCTCATTTCCTTCATTATGATGCATATTTCTTTAATCAGAACGCTTTTTCCTACATCATGATGCATATTTCCTTCATCATGATGCTCATCATAATGCATATTTTCTTCATCATGATGCTCATGTTCATCATCTTGATAATCATTTTCTACATCGTGATACTAATTTCCTTTATCATGATGCATATTTCCTTCATCATGATGCTTATCTCTATCATTATGATGCACTTCTTCTTCATAATGCTCATTTCCTTCATCATGAAGCCTATTTCCTTCATCATGATGCTCATTTCCTTCATTATGATGCATATTTCCTTAATCATGATGCTCTTCTGACATCATGATGGATATTTCCTTCTTCTCGATACTGAATGACTTCATCATGATGCAATTCTTCATCATGATGCTCATTTCTATCATCATGATTCTTATTTCCTACGTCATGATGCTCATTTCCAACATCATGATCCTAATTTCCTTCATCATGATGCATATTTACTTCATCATGTTGATCATTTCCTATATCATTATGGTTATTTTCATCATCATGATGCTCATTTCCTTCATCATGATGCATATTTCTATCATAATGTTGTTCATATATCCATCATTTGAATAATTATGTCTTTCATCATGATGATCATTTCATTAATCATGATGCATATTTCTTTCATCATGATGCTCATTTCCTTTATCATGATGCATATTTCCTTCATCATGATGTTAATCTCCATCTTCATAATGCTCATTTCCTTCATCTTGAAGCCTATTTCCTTCATCATGATACTCATTTCTTTCATTATGATGCATATTTCCTTCATCATGATGCTCTTCCGACATCATGATGGATACTTCCTTCTTCTCGATGCTGAATGACTTCATCATGATGCTCATTTCCTTCTCCATGATGTGTATTTCCTACGTCATGATGCTCATTTCCAACATCATGATCCTAATTTCCTTCATCATGATGCATATTTACTTCATCATGTTGATCATTTCCTATATCATTATGGTTATTTCCATCATCATGATGCTCATTTCCTTCGTCATGATGCATATTTCCATTATAATGATGTTCATATCCATCATCTGAATAATTATGTCCTTCATCATGATGCTCATTTTATTAATCATGATGTATATTTCGCTCATTTCCTAAATCATGATGCATATTTCCTTCATCTCGATGCTCATTTCCATCATCTTAATGAACATTTTCTTCATCATGATGCTCATTTCTATCATCGTGATGCTCATTTCCTTCAACATGATGCATATTTCCTTCATCATGATGCTTATCTCCAACATCATGATGCACTTTTTCATCATGATGCTCATTTCCTTCATCATGAAGCCCATTTCACTACTACAAAACTGTGAATAGATATTGGTTATTAACCGATATCTATTCAGATATTCAGCCGTTATAAATGGAGACGATATAATAGGTATGTTAAATAGATATCGGTTATTTGACCGATATCTACGTCTGTTATAGATATTGATTATTAACTGATTTCTATGAAGAAAAAATTGATATTAATAAGCCTGATATTAAATGTATTTTAGAATAGAAATTGGAGAAAAACCGATATCTATGTCTATTATAGATATCGATTATTAACTGATATCTATGAAGAAAACACCGATATTAATTAACCTGATATTGAATGTATTACTGAATAGATATCGCTGAAAAATAGATATCGTTGTACAGTATAGATATCGATTAATGACCGATATCTATTTGGAAATTCACCGATATAAATAGAGATGATATTAAATACAAGGTAGAATAGATATCGGCTATTCACCGATATCTTTCTTTCAGAATGCTTCATCGTATATATCGATTCATACTAACCTGTTTTATTTATTTATACAATATAATATTCTAGTTTAAATAGAATTTAAAATAATGCATCCATTTCGACAATATTTCATTCATCAACTAATAATATCCATATTTGAAAAGTATCTGAATTCAACGTCAAACATTCTAATATTCAAAATACTAGATTAATAATGAAAGAAATTAAAAAAAAACACATAAATGCTGCATGGAAAAGTCCCTATCCCAACTACAAAGCATGATGGAAACCTTTTTGATTGATAAAATTCTCTGGATCGCAGCTTGCTATACATATCTACAATATTAAGAGAAATTCACAACTCAAAAACCAAATAATAAAAAAGTAGTAAATGTAACACAATAAAGTTGGTTTAAAACATTAAATTCTTATACCTTTTTCTACGCATCTAGCTATAAATAATTCTTATATATTAGATCCAATACATTAAATGATAGAAGCAAATCCATTTAACTATTCAGTTATTTAAGAAATATGTATATTTTATGATGCCTAGAATTTAATCTTAGTATTTGGAAAGTATATTGTAGGTAAAAAAATTGAACAATTATGAAAATCCTACCATGCAAAGCAGCAGGATCTTTCTAGTTCGGCCAGTAATCATTTCCATGACTATGTCTACCATGACGAAGGATTTATGCATCATGATGATGGTAATGATCATCATGATGGAGGAAATGGGCATCATGATGAAGAAAATATGCATCTTGATGAAGGAAATGAGCATCATGATATTGGAAATGAGCATCATGATGAAAGAAATATGCATCATGATGAAAGAAATGAGCATAATGATGAAGGATTTATGAACAATGATGATGGAAATGAGCATCTTGATGAAGGAAATGAGCATCATGATGTAGGAAATGAGCATTATGATGTTTGAAATGAGCATCATGATGAAAGAAATAAGCATCATGATGAAGGAAATGAGCATCATGATGAAGAATATATGCATCTTGATGAAGGAAATGAGCATCATGATAAAGGATTTATGAATAATGATGATGGAAATGAGCATCATGATCAAGGAAATGAGCATCATGATGTAGGAAATGAGCATCATGATGAAGGAAATACGCATCATGTTGAAGGAAATAGGCATAATGATGAAGGATTTATGCATCATGATTCTGGAAATGAGCATCATGATGAAGGAAATGAGCATCATGATGAAGAAAATATACATCACGATGGAGGAAATGAGCATCATGATGAAGGAAATTAGCATCATGATGAAGGAAATGAGCATCATGATAAGGGAAATGAGCATCTTGATGAAGGAAATATGCATCATGATATAGGAAATTAGCATCATGATGTAGGAAATAAGTATCATGATGAAAGAAAATGAGCATCATGATGAAGGATTTATGCATTATGATGATGGAAATAAGCATCGCGATGAAGGAAATGAGCATCATGATGAAGAAAATATACATCATGAAGAAGGAAATTGGCATCATGTTGGAGGAAATGAGAATCATGATGATGGAAATGAGCAACATGATGACAGAAATATACATCATGATGAAGGAAATGAGCATCATGATGATGGAAATGAGCAACATGATGACAGAAATATACATCATGATGAAGGAAATGAGCATCATTATGCAGGAAATGAGCATCATGATGAAGGATTTAAGCATCATGATTAAGGGTTTTTGAATAATGATGATGGAAATGAGCATCATGATGAAGGAAATGAGCTTCATGATGTAGGAAATGAGCATCATTATGAAGGAAATACGCATCATAATGAAGGGAATAGGCATCGTGATGAAGTATTTTACATCATGATGATGGAAATGAGCATCAAGAGGAAGGAAATGAGCAACATGATGATGAAATTTAGTATCATGATATAGGAAATACGCATCACGATGAAGGAAAAGAGTATCATGATTAAGGAAATGAGCATCACGATTAAAGAAATATGCATCATGATGTAGAAAATGAGCATCTTTATTAAGGAAACATGCATCTTGATGAAGGAAACGAGCTTCATGATAAAGAAAATATAAATCATTATGAAGGAAATAAGGATCATAATGGAGGAAATGAGCATCATGATGATGAAAATGAGCATTTTGATGAAATAAATATGCATCTTGATGAAGGAAACATGCATGATCAAGGAAATGAGCATTATAATGATGGATTTATGCATAATGACGAAGGAAACTAGCATCATGATGAAGGATTTATGCAACATGATTATGAAAATGAGTATCATGATGAAGAAATTATACATCATGATGAAGGAAATAACCATCATGATGGAGGAAATAAGCATTATGATAAAAGAAATTAGAATCATGGTGAAGGAAATGATCATCATGATGTTTGAAATAAGCATCATGATGAATGAAAAGAGCATCATGATGAAGGAAATATGCATCATGATAAAGTGATGTAGGAAATATGCATCATGATGAAGGAAACATGCATCTTGATGAAGGAAATGAGCATCATGATGAAGGGTTTATGCATCATGATGATGGAAATATGCATCATGGTGAAAGAAATGAGCATCATGATGAAGAAAATATGCATCCTGAAGAAGTAAATAAGCATCATTATGGCAGAAATGAACATCATGATGATGGAAATGAACATCATGATGATAGAAATATGCATCATGATGAAGGAAATGTGCAGCTTGATGGAAATGAGCATCATGATGAAGGAAATACACATCATTATTAAGGAAATGAGCATCATAATGAAGGATTTATGCATCATGTTGAAGGAAATGAGCATCATAATGAAGGATTTATGCATCATAATGATGGAAATGAGCATCATGATGAAGGAAATAAGATTCATGATAAAGAAAATATGCCTCAGAATGAAGAAGATAAGCAAAATGATAGAGGAAATTAGCATCATGATGATGTAAATAAGCCTCATGATGAAGTATTTGTTGGCGTTCGATCTTTTGGTTAACGTGAACCGTTAGGGTTCCATACATTTCTAACATGCAGCGGAAGCAAGAAAAAAAGAAACGTATTACCTTTCACCAGTGTATGTTGAAGACGATGAATTCTCGCCACTAGCCTGCGCAGCCTCACCATTTTGGGCATAACTCTCTCAACCAATGTCGGATTTGAGTGATCTACACACCAAAACGATCCCCTTTTCGTGGCTTTCCATCAGTTTATAACACGTTCTGTTATGATGTTTGTACTATTTTATAAGAATCGTAGAATGTGCCAGACAGCAGCAGCAAACAACCTTCCAGCCTTCTGCTGTATTCCCAAGTCCAATCTCGACGTCGTGTGGGCGATGATCCTCGAGATCTTCTCAATCTGCAGTTCCCTCACCCTCCTCACAGTGTTAGGCATTATTAATCTCATAGATAAGGGGTTTCGGACAGTTGAGAATACTTATATATGGGCTACAGCAGGGACCAGGAGGAGAAATTAGAGTTGGGCCTCCATTGGGGCTTAAGTATCCTAGCTTAGCCCATGGTGAAGGAAATGAGCATCATGATGTAGGAAATGAGCATCATGATGAATGAAATACGCATCATGTTGAAGGAAATAGGCATCATGATGAAGGATTTATGCATAATGATTCTGGAAATGAGCATCATGATAAAGAAAATATACATCATGATTGAGGAAATGAGCATCATGAGGAAGGAAACGAGCTTCATGATGTTTGAAATAAACATCATGATGAAAGAAAAGAGCATCATGATAAGGGAAATGAGCATCACGATGAAGGAAATATGCACCATGATATAGGAAATAAGCATCATGATGTAGGAAATAAGTATCATGATGAAGTAAACATGAATCTTGATGAAGGACATGAGCATCATGATGAAGGATTTATGCATCATGATGATGGAAATAAGCATCGTGATGAAGGAAATGAGCATCATGATGAAGAAAATATGCATTATGAAGAAGGAAATAAGCATCGTGGTGTAGGAAATGAGCTTCATGATGAAGGAAACATGCAACATTATTAAGGAAATGAGCATCATGATGAAGTATTTAAGCATCATGACGAAGGAAATGAGCATCATGATGAAGGATTCATGAATAATGATGATGGAAGTGAGCATCATGATGAAGGAAATGAGCATCATGATGTACCAAAAGAGCATCATTATGAAGTAATACGCATCATATTGAACGAAACAAGTATCATGATAAAGTATTATGCATCATGATGATGGAAATGTGCATCATGATGAAGGAAATGAGCAACATGATGATGGAATTTAGTTTCATGATGAAGGAAATACGCATCACGATGAAGAAAAAGAGTATCATGATTAAGGAAATGAGCATCACGATGAAGGAAATATGCACCATGATGAAGGAAATGAGCATCATTATTAAGGAAACATGCATCTTGATGAGGGAAATGAGCATCATGATGAAGAAAATGAGCATCGTGCTGAAGGATTACGTATCATGATGATGGAAATGAGCATTATACTGAAGGAAATGAGCATCATGATAAAGAAAATATACATCATTATGAAGGAAACAAGGATCATGATGGAGAAAAGGAGCATCATGATGATGGAAAGGAGCATCATGATGAAAGAAATATGAATCATGTTGAAGGAAATGAGAATCATTATGTAGGAAATGAGCATCATGATGTAGGTATCATGCATGACCAAGAAAATGAGCATTATAATGAAGGATTTATGCATAATGACGAAGGAAACGAGCATCATGATGTAGGATTTATGAATCATGATTATGGAAATGAGCATCATGATGAAGAAAATGTACATCATGATGAAGGAAATAAGTATCATGATGGAGGAAATTAGCATCATGATGAAGGAAATTAGTGTCATGATGACAGAAATATGCATCGTGATAAAGGAAATGAGCATCATTATGTAGGAAATGAGCATCATGGTTAAGGAAACACACATCATTATTAAGGAAATGAGAATCATGATGAAGGATTTAAGCATCATGATGAAGGAAATGAGAATCATGATGTAGGATTTATGAACAATAATGATGGAAATGGGCATCATGATGAAGGAAATGAGCATCATGTTATAGGAAATGAGCATCATTATGAAGAAAATACGCATCATAATGAATGGAATAAGCATCATGATGAAGTGTTTATGCATCATGATGATGGAATTGAGCATCATGATGAAGGAAATACGAATGATGATGAAAGAAAAGAGCATCATGATGAAGGAAATGAGCATCAAGTTGAAGGAAATATGCATCATGATGAAGGAATCGAGCATCATTATGTAGGATATGAGCATCATGATGAAGAGAATGAGCATCATGATGAAGGATTTATGCATCATGATGATGGAAATGAGCATCATAATGAAGGAAATGAGTATTATGATGAAGAAAATATGCATCGTGATGAAAGAAATGAGCATCATAATGATGGAAATGAGCATCATGATGAAAGAAATATGCATCATGATGAAGGAAATGATCATCATGATAAAGAAAACATGCATAATGAAGAAGGAAATGAGCATCGTGATGAAGGATTTATACATCATGATGATGAAATGACTGCCTATTTAACATCATGATGATGAAATGAGCATCACGATGAAGGAAATATGTATCATAACGAACGAAATGAGCATCATGATGTAGGAAATGAGCATCATTATTAAGGAAACATGCATCTTGATGAAGGAAATGAGCATCATGAAAAAGAAAATATGCATCATTATGAAGGAAATAGGGACCATGATGGAGGAAATGAGCATCATGATGATGGAAATGAGCATCTTGATGAAAGAAATATGCATCATGATGAAGGAAATGAGCATCATTATGTAGGAAATGAACATCATGATGAAAGAAACATGCATGATCAAAGAAATGAGCATTATAATGAAGGATTTATGCATAATGACGAAGGAAACCAGCATCATGATGAAGGATTTAAGCATCATGATTATGGAAATGAGCATCATGACGAAGGAAATGAGCATCATGATGAAGTAAATAAGCATCATGATGGAGGAAATTAGCATTATGATGAGGAAATTAGCATCATGATGACAGAAATACGCATCATGATGATGGAAATGAACATCATTATGTTGGAAATGAGCATCATGACGAAGTAAACATGCATCATTATTAAGGAAAAGAGCATCATAGTGAAGGATTTATGCATCATGTTGAAGGAAATGAGTATCATAATAAAGGATTTATGCATCATAATGATGGAAATGAGCGTCATGATGAAGGAAATAAGCATCATGATAAAGAAAATATGCCTCAGGATGAAGGAAATAAGCAAAATGATGGAGGAAATTAGCATCATGTTGATGTAAATGAGCCTCATGATGAAGTATTTATGCATCACGATGATGGTAATGAGCATCGTGATGAAGGAAATGGGCATCGTGATGAAGAAAATATGCACCTTGATGAAGGAAATGAGCATCATGATGAAGGAAATGAGCATCATGATGTTAGAAATGAGCATCGTGATGAAAGAAATATGCATCATGATGAAGGAAATGAGTATCATGATGAAAGATATACGCATCATAATGAAGGAAATACGCATCATGTTGAAGGAAATAGGCATCATGATGAAGGATTTATTCCTCATGATTATGGAAATGAGAATCATGATAAAGGAAATACGCATCATGTTGACGGAAATAGGAATCATGATGAAGAATTTACGTATCATGATTATGGAAATGAGCATCATGAAGATGGAAATGAGCATCATGATGAAGGAAATTAGCATCATGATGAAGGAAATGGGAATCATGATGTTTGAAATAAGCATCATGATAAGGGAAATGAGCATCATGATAAAAGAAATATGAATCATGATATAGGAAATGAGCATCATGATGTAGGAAATAAGTATCATGATGAAGGAAACATGCATCTTGATTAAGGAAATGAGCATCATGATGATGGAAATAAGCATCATTGTGAAGGAAATGAGCATCATGATGAAGAAAATATTCATCATGATGAAGAAAATAAGCATCATGATGGAGGAAATGAACATCATGATGATGGAAGTGAGCATCATGATGACAGAGATATGCTTCATGATGAAGGAAATGATCATCATTATGTTGGAAATGAGCATCATGATGAAGGAAACACGCATCATTATTATGGAAATGAGCATCATAATGAAGGATTTATGCATCATGTTGAAGAAAATTAGCATCATAATGAAGAATTTATTCATCATAATAATGAAAATGAGCATCATGATGAAGGAAATAAGCATCAAGATATAGAAAATATGCATCACGATGAAGGAAATAAGCAAAATGATAGAGTAATTAGCATCATGATGATGTAAATGAGCCTCATGATGATGGATTTATGCATCATGATGACGGTAATGAGCATCATGATGAAGGAAATGGGTATCGTGATGAAGAAAATATGCATCTTGATGAAGGAAATGAGTTGTTGGCGTTCGATCGTTTGGTATAATCTGAGTATTTTCACATGCTAGATCTAACCTCGCCTTGTTATGCCACTTGATTACGAATAAAACATTCATAAGAAATTTTAACTTTCCAAATTTTTAAATAACAATCTCACCTAATATTGCTTCTTTAGGCCATGTGTTTGTGGGAGACCTTCAGGTATACGCTTTATTTGATAGGTTCTGATAGGTCTTATATCCGGGATGATCTTACTGCGATCTTGGATTATCCTATCTCTCATTTGTCACCTGGAATCATCGTTCATACCCCTCTTAGAGAGCGTCTAATTCGTGATTCGGTAATCCTTGGTTGTCCATTGAAGATCAAAGATGTCATTTTAGAGGCTGAATTGATACCATTACCTTTGATTGATCTTGATGTTATTCTTGGCATGGATTGGCTTTCTTCTCATCATGCAATTCTCGATTGCCACGAGAAGCTTGTTATTTTTCGTAGACCAGGATTCTCAGAACTTGTTTTTGAAGGTAAACTTCAAACGAGATCCCTCTCTTTTATTTCAACGTTGACTGCGCATAAATTAATGCGTAATGGTTGTGAGGCATTCTTGCCATTTATCATCGATACTTCTCTTTCTGAAACTAAACTAGATAACATCCCGATCGTGAATGAATTTCCTGATGTCTTTCCCGAAGACTTACCAGGACAACCTCCGAATCGAGAGATTGATTTTTCCATAGACTTACTTCCTGGAATCACACCTATATTTATTACTCCATATCGAATGTCGCCTGCTGAGCTCAAGGAACTCCAGACACAACTTGGGGAATTATTGGAGAGGCCCTGTTCATACGACCTAGCACATCTCCGTGGGGTGCTCCAGTTCTTTTTGTCAAGAAGAAAGATGGATCACTTCGCCTATGTGTCGACTACCGTCAATTGAACAAGGTGACAATCAAAAACAAATATCCTCTTCCAAGAATCGATGATCTGTTAGATCAATTGCAAGGAGCAACTGTGTTCTCAAAAATTGATTTGCGATCTGGCTATCGCCAACTCAAGATTAGGGAATCTGATATCGCTAAGTCTACTTTTCGAACCAGATATGGTCATTTTGAATTTTGTGTTATGCCTTTTGGACTCACAAATGCTCCTGCAACTTTTATGGATCTTATGAATCGGGTCTTTCGGCCGTACTTAGATAAGTTTGTCATCATCTTCATTGATGACATTCTTATTTATTTTAAATCGGACGACGAGCATTCTCATCATCTAAGAATTGTTCTGATCATTCTCAGAGAAAATAAGCTTTATGTTAAATTCTCGAAGTGTGAATTTTGGCTTCGTGAGGTAAGCTTTTTGGGTCATCACATTTCTAAAGAAGGAATCTACGTCGATCCAGTGAAGATTCAAGCTATACTAGATTGGGATCGTCCAAAGAACGTGACAGAGATTCGAAGTTTTCTGGGATTAGTTGGATATTATCGACGATTTGTCAAAGACTTTTCGTTATTGGCTTCATCTTTGACTAAATTGACTCGGAAAGGGGTAAAATTTGAATGGAGTGAAGAATGTGAGGAGCATTTCAAGAATTGAAAAGACGACTCGTTTCAACTCCTATTCTTGCTTTGCCAGACCCAGCGATTGGAGAATTTACCATTTATAGCGACGCCTCGAGATAAGGATTAGAATGCGTTCTCATTCAAGAAGAAAAAGTTATTGCCTACGCTTCAAGGCAATTGAAGAAGAACGAAGAAAATTATCCTACACATGATTTAGAGTTTGCTGCAATCGTCTTTGCATTGAAGATCTGGAGGCACTATCTGTATGGTGCAACTTGTCGGGTATCACTGATCACAAGAGCTTAAAGTATATCACCACGCAAAAGGAGCTCAACCTCAGGCAAAGGCGATGGATGGAGTTGATTAGTGACTATGACTTAGTCATCGATTATCATCCTGGCAAGGCGAACGTTGTTGTAGATGCTCTGAGTAGAAAGTCTTCTGCCTCAGTTGCTTCGGTTCAATCTTTTTATCTTCCTATGTTGGAGCAATTTAAATCTTTACACATTTCGCTCGATTGTGAAAAGTCTAATGATTCTGCCTTAATCGTCAAATTCGAGGTTAGACCTACCTTGTTCGAGCAAATTCGAGAAAGACAATCACACGATGTTCATTTACAACAGAAGATGGAGAAGCTAAATCAAGGAAAAAAAATAGAATTTCAAATTCGGGATGATGGACTTCTTACTTTTAAAAATCGTGTTTGTGTTCTAACAGAACTTGATGTTCGTAGAGCTATTCTTGAGGAAGCCCATTCTTCAGCCTATTCTATGCATCCTGGTAGTACCAAAATGTACAGAACACTTCGGGAGCATTATTGGTGGCGAGGTATGAAACGGGACATTGCTGAATTTGTATCAAAGTGTTTATCATGCCAACAGATTAAAGCAGAACACCAAAAACCAGTCGGCATGCTTCAACCACTACCTATTCCTGAGTGGAAATGGGAAAACGTCACAATGGATTTTGTTTCTAGTTTACCTCGAACCCTAAAGGGTCATGACTCAATTTGGGTCATTGTCGATAGTCTGACGAAATTGGCACATTTCCTTCCAGTGCATACCAACGAATCTTTAGAGAAACTTGCCAAGTTATATGTCGATGAGATCGCGAGATTGTACGGAGTACCAGTGTCAATCATATCTGATCGTGATCCATGATTCACTTCCCGTTTTTGACCTAGTCTGCAGAAAGCGCTAGGTACAAAATTACTATTTAGTACCTCGTTTCATCCACAGACTGATGGACAGTCAGAGAGAACTATACAGACACTAGAAGACATGCTATGTGCAGTGATGTTGAATTTGGGAGGTAGCTGGGATAAGTACGTGACTTTGGTGGAGTTCGCTTATAACAACAGTTATCATTCAAGCATTGGAATGTCTCCGTATGAAGCTCTGTATAGCTGAAAGTGTCGAACACCGCTCTTTTAGGATGAGGTTGGCGAGAGAAAAATCGAACAAGTAGAGCTTATCGAAGATGCGAAGGTAAAAATACAATTATTCGAGACAGACTTAAGGCAGCGCAACATCGACAGAAAAGCTACGCAGAAAATAGGAGGCGCGATTTGGAGTTTAATGAAGGAGACAAAGTTTTTCTGAAAGTTTCTCCATGGAAGGGCGTGTTGCGATTCCACCGTCGAGGAAAGTTGAGTCCAAGGTATATTGGCGCATTTGCGATCGTGCAAAGAATTGGTCGTTTCGCGTATCGACTTGAGCTACCATCGGAATTGTCAAAGATTCATGATGTCTTCCATTTCTATATGCTTAGAAAATATGAACCAGATCCTTCGTACGTGCTCAAATATCCCCCAGTTGTATTAAAGGAAAATCTATCGTACGAAGTACAACCTGTTCAAATTGTAGATCGCCAAGAGAAAATGCTTCGTAACAAATCCATTCCTATGGTGAGAGTTCTATGGAGAAGTGATCAAATTGAAGAAGAAACATGGGAACCAGAGTCAGTCATGCGTCAACACCATCCAAATCTCTTTTCATCTCTAGGTACGTTTATGTTTCGAGGACGAAACTTTTTAGAGGAGGAGATACTTTATAATATCTTAGCCCAACTAGATTTTTTTTAGAAAGCCCAAAACCTATTTATTTATTTTTATGGCCCAAAAGGCCTGCCCTATAATATCTTAGCCCAACTAGATTTTCTTTAGAAACCCCAAAACCTATTTATTTATTTTTATGGCCCAAAAGGCCAGCCCTATCTTAGCCCAACTATATTTTTTAGAAAGCCCAAACTTATTTATCTATTTATTTTGTGGCCCAAAGTTTCAGCCCACTTAAATGGCCTGATATATAATTATTAAGGCTAAAGTTAAAAAAAAAAGAGAGAGAAGAACGGGAGAAGAAAAACAAAATAGGGGAAAGAAGAAAGTGAAGAGGAGAAACCCTTGTTGATCAAATTCTCCCTTACAACCCTCATCCTAGGTGGTTTCTAAGTTGTTTTGAGGTAAGTGGTGTGTGAATTAAGCTTCTTGCTTCCATGGTTTTGTAATTTTGTGGGTTTTTTCTTTTTGGTATGTGGGTAATTCGCAAACTGTTCGAACTAATTTTAACATAGCTATTGCCCTCGAAAGTTTGTAAACTTAATTTCTTACGTAGTTGAACTCGTTAGCTTTCCGTAGCCATTTGAAACGCCTCAATCCGATTATTCTACAATTAGTTATGATTTTTCTCGTAAATTGTCGCTAGCTGGAAAATTTTAGAATTTTTATGTCGAATTCAAACTTATTTTCTATCGTTTTGTTTAGTTAATGTATTAAAACGGGTTATGTGGGATTGGGAACTGATGTTAAGGAGTTACATGCCATTTTTATTTAATATCGACTCGTTCGAACTCGATTAGGATTTGTTTTTAGCAATGAAAGGTGATGTTATCGCTAATAGTTAGTTATATTTGATTTGTCTTTAATTGCTCATCTCCTTTATAGGTAAAGAACCATCGACGAAGGGCAAGGGACCGACTTCAGATTCCGGAGAGAGTTAATCACTTCCTTGTAAGTTGATAATTCGGGAACGCCTTCTCTTGTGGGAAGTGCGGACCCTCGATAAATGTGCATTTATTTTAGTTTTAGTTAATTGATAAGAAAATTATTTGGTATTGTGTTATGTGGTAAAGAGCCTGATTGGCTCGATTGCTCTGGTTAGAGTCCTGTTAGCCATTTTATGAGTAATATTGATTTTAACTTATGTTGAAGAGCCTTGATGGCTCGATATCTGATAGCATTTATTGTGAATTATTTGAGAATTGATTTCTGGTTATTCTTGTGTGCCAATTAAGACTCTAACTTTAGTCGTTATTCATCTGATGATGCATATGCATATGTATGCCTGGTACCAAGGTTAAGTAGCCCTAATTGGTCACGATTCGGTGAGTTGGAGCGACATTGATTAAGTAGCCCGAATTGTCGCAGTTCGGGTGAGTTAGAGTGACAACCAAGTTGCCCGTTGCTTGGTAAACCCGGGTGAGTTAGATCTAACGGGGCACCTGTCCATTTGCCAAATACTGATACTCTGGAGGGTGATCGTTAGATGGATCAGTCTATTATAGGCTCAGTCAATGTCACCAGTGTGGGACATGCATGTCATATATGTTTATATGTTTGATCATTTCAAGTATTCACGTCGATATTGAATTGTGAACTTTAGCACTTGGCGTGTTGAGAAAGAATATTAATGTGCATTTTATCTAGAGTAACAGTGACGGGCTTGGACTGTCTCTCGACGGAGAGCTCAGCTCGAGGAGGATATAACATGTTGTTTGAACTAATTGTGTTATTCGTAAATGCGCACTAAGGTTTTTATTTTCATTAATATGTATACTGAGTGAGAAATTGTTATTGTGGGACAAAATGTTGGATCTTATGTTATGAACCGCGAGTGGAAATACATGCTTCGTATAAGGGTCGGGTTGACCGGCTTATCACCTCACTGAGCTAGTGGTTTTGCTCACCCCCATCATTCTTTCCTTTTCAGGCTGTTGATATCGTTTTGGTTGGAGGTTTGCCTATCGTTTGCTCGTCATCCAATCTGTGTTTTGGGTACTTTATCTTTTATGTAAATTGACGGATTCATTGGCGAGATTGTATAGTTTATATTTGGTGACCCCCTTGATGTTCTTTTTGTACCCTCCGATGTTATATCTTTCATGTATATTTTCTTTAAACTAAGTTACATCGTTGTATTTTGTACCTTTGTAAATCCTTGTTGATACTTTATGAGATGATGTCCTCGGGTTGTACCCGTTGTTATCAGTTGTTCAGTTCTATAGGTACTTGATAGCAAGCCTTACGTTTTCTATAAACTTTGTGGAGTGGAGTGCACCCATTCTGCAAAATTTATGGTTAACATGGCGGTTGTCGAGTTTTATCTGGGGTCGGAGCGTGACATGCAGGGTTCACATGATAATCCTTATGAGTTCCTCAAGGGGAAATCATCAACCTATAACGGACACGGATTCCTTCTACAATCAATAGCACACCATAAAGACAACACTATTTCCCAACTCACCGAGTTTGTTGATTTTATTACATGTAAATTTCACCCATTGATGAATCAAAGAAATACACACTGAACATTGTTCATACTATAGCTAGACTTTTAGTATACAATTCAACATGAGCATCATGATGTTGGAAATGAGCATCATGATGAAAGAAATATGCATCATGATGAAGAAAATCAGCATCATGATGAAGGATATATGCATAACGATAAAGGAAATGAGCATCACGATGAAGGATTTATGAACAATGATGATGGAAATGAGCATCATGATGAAGGAAATGAGCATTATGATGTAGGAAATGAACATCATGATTAATGAATTACGCATCATGTTGAAGGAAATATGCATAATAATTCTGGAAATGAGCATCATGATGAAGGGAATGAGAATCATGATAAAGAAAATATACATCATGATGGAAGAAATGAGCATCATGAGGAAGGAAATGAGCTTCATGATGTTTGAAATAAACATCATGATGAAAGAAAAGAGCATCATGATAAGGGAAATGAGCATCCTTACGAAGGAAATACGCACCATGATATAGGAAATGAGCATCATGATGTAGGAAATAAGTATCATGATGAAGGAAACATGAATCTTGGTGAACGACATGAGCATCATGATGATGGAAATAAGCATCATGATGAAGGAAATGAGCATCATGATGAAGAAATTAAGCATCATGAAGAAGGAAATAAGCATCACGATGGAGGAAATGAGCTTCATGATGAAGGAAACAAGCATCATTATTAAGGAAATGAGCATCATGATGAAGTATTTAAGCATCACAATGAAGGAAATGAGCGACATGATGATGGAATTTAGTATCATGATGAAGAAAATACGCATCACGATTAAGGAATAGAGTATAATGATTAAGGAAATTAGCATCACGATGAAGGAAATATGCATCATGATGATGGAAATGAGCATCATGATGAAGGAAATGAGCATTATTTTTAAGGAAAAATGCTTATTGATGAAGGAAATGAGCATCATGCTGAAGGATTATGCATCATGAGGATGGAAATGAGCATCATACTGAAGGAAATGAGCATCATGATAAAGAAAATATGCATCATTATGAAGGAAATAATGATAATGATGGAGGAAATGAGCATCATGATGATGGAAAGGAGCATCATGATGAAAGAAATATGCATCATGATGAAGGAAATCAGCATCATTATGTAGGAAATGAGCATAATGATGAGGGTAACATGCATGATCAAGGAAATTAGCATTATAATGAAGGATTTATGCATAATGACGAAGGAAA
This sequence comes from Pogostemon cablin, assembly GCA_023678885.1. Lineage (NCBI taxonomy): Eukaryota > Viridiplantae > Streptophyta > Magnoliopsida > Lamiales > Lamiaceae > Pogostemon > Pogostemon cablin. The sequence goes on from CM042988.1 coordinate 14,641,548, forward strand.
CGAGCATCATGATGTTGGATTTATGCATCATGATTATGGAAATGAGCATCATGATGAAGAAAATGTACATCATGATGAAGGAAATAAGCATCATAATGGAAGAAATTAGCATCATGATGAAGAAAATTAGGATCATGATGACAGAAATATGCTTCGTGATAAAGGAAATGAGCATCATTATGTAGGAAATGAGCATCATGATTAAGGAAACACGCATCATTATTAAGGAAATGAGCATCATGGTGAAGGATTTAAGCATCATGATGAAGGAAATGAGCATCATGATGAAGGATTTTTGAATAATGATGATGGAAATGAGCATTATGATGAAGGAAATAAGCATCATGTTGTAGGAAATGAGCATCATTATGAAGAAAATATGCATCATAATAAAGGGAATAAGCATCATGATGAAGTATTTATGGATCATGATGATGGAATTGAGCATCATGATGAAGGAAATACGCATGATGATGAAAGAAAAGAGCATCATGATGAAGGAAATGAGCATCACATTGAAGGATATACGTATCATGATGAAGGAAACAAGTATCATTATGTAGGATATGAGCATCATGATGAAGGAAACATGAAACTTGATGATGGAAATAAGCATCTTGATGAAGAGAATGAGCATCATGATGAAGGATTTATGCATTATGATGATGGAAATGAGCATCATAATGAAGGAAATGAGTATTATGATGAAGAAAATATGCATCGTGATAAATGAAATGAGCATCATGATGATGGAAATGAGCATCATGATGAAAGAAATATGAATCATGATGAAGGAAATGAGCATCATTATGTAGGAAATGATCATCATGATGAAGAAAACATGCATAATGAAGAAGGAAATGAGCATCGTGATGAAGGATTTATACATTATGATGATGAAATGACTGCCTATTTAACATCATGATGATGAAATGAGCATCATGATGTAAGAAATGGGCATCATGATGAAAGATTTCTGCATCTTGATGAAGGAAATGAGTATCATGACGCAGAAAATGAGCATCATGTTGAAAGATTTATGTATTATAATGATAGAAATGAGCATCGTGATAAAGGAAATGAGCATCATGATGAAAGAAATATGTGTCATGATGAAGGAAATGAGCGTCATTACGTAGGAAATGAGCATCATTATGAAGGAAACGTGCATCACTATGAAGGAAATGAGCATCTTTATGAAGGATTTATGCATCATGATGAAAGAAATGAGCATCATAATTAAGGATTTATACATCATGATGGTGGAAATGAGCATCAAGAGGAATGAAATGAGCATCATGATAAAGAAAATATGAATCATGATGAAGGAAATGAGCATCATAATGAAATAAAAGAGCATCATAATGAAGGAAATGACCATCATGATGAAGGAAATATGCATCATGTTGTAGGTAATGAGCATAATGATGTAGGAAATAAGTAACATGATAAATGAAACATGCACCTTGACGAAGGAAATGAGCATCATGATGAACAAAATGAGCCTCTTGATGAAGGATTTATGCATCATTATGTTGGAAATGAGCATCATGATGAAGGAAATGAGCATCACGATGAAGAAAATACGCATCTTGATGAAGAAAATATGCATCATGATGAAGGAAATGAGCATCATGATGTAGAAAATGAGCATTATGATGAAAGAACTATGCATCATGATGAAGGAAATGAGCATCATTTTGAAGGAAATGAGCATCATGATAAAGGAAATAAACATAATGATTAAGGATTTATGCATCATGATGAAGAAAATGAGCATCATGATAAAGGATTTATGAGTAATGATGATGGAAATGAGTATTATGATGAAGGAGATGAGCATCATGATGAAGGAAATAAGCATTATGATGAAGTATTTATGCATCATGATGATAGAAATGAGTATCATGATGAAGAAAATGAGCAACATGGTGATGGAATTTAGCATCATGATGAAGGAAATACGCATCACGAAGAAGGAAAAGAATATCATGATTAAGAAAATGAGCATCACGATGATAGAAATATGCATCATGATGAAGGAAATGAGCAACATGATGTAGGAAATGAGCATCATTATTAAGGAAACATGCATCTTGATGAAGAAAATGAGCATCATGTTTAAGGATTATGCATCATGATGATGGAAATGAGCATCATAATGAAGGAAATGAGCATCATGATAAAGAAAATATGCATCATTATGAAGGAAATCAGGATCATGATGGAGGAAATGTGCATCATGATGATGGAAAGGAGCATCATGATGAAAGAAATATGCATCTAGATGAAGGAAATGAGCATCATTATGTAGGAAATGAGCATTATGATGAAGGTAACATGCATGATCAAGGAAATGAGCATTATAATGAAGGATTTATGCATAATGACGAAGGAAACAAGCATCATGATCAAGGATTCATGCATCAAGATTATGGAAATGAGCATCATGATGAAGGAAATGAGCATCATGATGAAGAAAATATACATCATGATGAAGGAAATAAGCATCATGATGGAGGAAATTAGCATCATGATGAATGAAATATACATCATGATATAGGAAATGAGCATCATGATGTAGGAAATAAGTATCATGATGAAAGAAACACGCATCATGATGAAGTGAATAAGCATCATGATGAAGAATTTATGCATCAAGATGATGGAAATGAGCATCATTATGAAGGAAATACGCATCATGATGAAGGAAAAGAGCATCATGATGAAGGAAATGAGCATCACGTTGAAGGAAATATGCATCTTGATGAAGGAAATGAGCATCATTATGTTGGAAATAAGCATCATGATGGAGGAAATGAGCATCATGATGAAGGATATATGCATCGTGATGAAGGAAATGAGCATCATGATGAATGATTTATGAACAATGATGATGGAAATGACCATCATAATGATGGAAATGACCATCTTGATGATGGAAATGAGCATCATGATGTTGGAAATGAGCATCATGATGAATGAAATACGCATCATGTTGAAGGAAATAGGCATCATGATGAAGATTTTATGCATCATGATTCTGGAAATGAGCATCATGATGAAGGAAATGAGCATCATGATGAAGAAAATATATCATCATGATGGAGGAACTGAGCATCATGATAGAAATTAACATCATGAGGAAGGAAATGAGCTTCTTGATGTTTGAAATAAACATCATGATGAAAGAAAAGAGCATAATGAGCATCATGATAAGGGAAATAAGCGTCATGATAAAGGAAATATGCATCATGATATAGGAAATGAGCATCATGATGTAGGAAATAAGTATCATGATGAAGGAAACATGCATCTTGATGAAGGAAATGAGCATAATGATGAAGGATTTATGCATCATGATGATGGAAATAAGCATCGTGATGAAGTAAATGAGTATCATGATGAAGAAAATATGCATCATAAAGAAGGAAATTGTTGGATTGTATACTAAAAGTCTAGTTTTGGTATGAAAATTTATTTGAAATGAGAATCATATGATCAAATGATTGCATCTTATAATTTATTTATATGCACGATGCAATAGTCCACTTACTTTATACTGTAGATAATATGTTGTGCGACAACACGCGGAAGATCATATTATCATTTTCCTTATAACGTATAAAAAGATGCTCACAACCGAGATAGACGGGAACTCTCTATCGGGATGGTTGTAGTGTGGTTTGGAATTAGCTTGTCTTGGCTATAGAATCACATTAGTGCACTTTGCGTGTATTGAGCACGACCGCTTGAGATCGTTCGACTTATATTGACTTATAGGAGAACTTGATCTCAGTTATTATGGATGTTCGTGCTCTTAATCCCTATATAATAACTTCGACACGTAGGTCAGTGTGTATTTCTTTGATTTCATCAATGGGTGAGATTTACATGTAATTAAATAAATAAACTCGGTGAGTTTGAAAGTAGTGTTATCTCTATGGTGTGTTGTTGACTGTAGAAGGAATCAGTGTCCATCATGGGTTGATGATGTCCCTTGAGGAGCTCATAAGGATTATCATGTAAACCCTGGAGGTAGATTTATTCTGGCATGATAATGAGGTTGAGTGGTACTACTCTCAATGAGATATTAATTAATGGAGTTGTCAGTAACTTAATTAATTAATGGGCATTGTATATCTTAAATATGAAGAGACTGTCGGGCTCAAAATAAGAAGGAGCCCATAACGTAATTATGGGATTAGAACGGTAGTGCATTAATAATATTTTAGTGGTATATATTATTATTGGACTTAAGTATAAGCTTTGGACTAAGCTTGGATACTTAAGCCCAATGGAGACCCAACTCTAATTTCTCCTCCTGGTCCCTGCTGTAGCCGATATATAAGTCATCTCAGCTGTCCAAAAACCCTAATCTATGAGATTAATCATGCCTAACACTGTGCGGAGGGTGAGGGAATAGCAGATTGAGAAGATCTCGAGGGTCGTCGCCCACATGACGTCGAGATTGGACTTGGGAATACAGGAGAAGACTGAAAGTTTGTTTGCTGCTGCTATCCGCCACCTTCTACGATTTCTATAAAATCGTATAGACTTCAGAATAGGATATCTGACGGAAAGCCACGAATGATATGATCCTTTTGGCATCTAGATCACTCAAATCTGACATCGGATGAGAGAGTTACGCTCAAAACGGTGACGCTGCACAGGCAGGTGGCGAGAATTCATCGTCTTAAACATATCCAGGTGAAAGATAATACATTTCTTGTTTACTTGCTTCCGCTGCTATTAGAAACATATGGAACCCTAACGGGTCACATTAACCAAAATGCCAACAGAAATAAACATCATGATGGAGGAAATGAGCATCATGATGATGGAAATGAGCAACATGATGACAGAAATATACATCGTGATGAAGGAAATGAGCATCATTAAGTAGGAAATGAGCATCATGATGAAGGAAACACGCATCATTATTAAGGAAATGAGCATCATGATGAAGTATTTAATCATCATGATGAAGGAAATGAGCATCATGATGAAGGATTTTAAATAATGATGATGGAAATGAGCATCATGATGAAGGAAATGAGCATCATGATGTAGGAAATGAGCATCATTATGAAGGAAATATGCATCATAATGAACTGCACAAGCATCATGATAAAGTATTATAGATCATGATGAAGGAAATGAGCAACATGATGATGGAATTTAGTATCATGATGAAAGGAATACGCATTACGATGAAGGAAAAGAGTATCAAGATTAAGGAAATGAGCATCACGATGAAGGAAATATGCATCATGATGAAGGAAATGAGAATCATGATGTAAGAAATGAGCGTCATTATAAGGAAACACGCATCTTGATGAAGGAAATGAGCATCATGATGAAGAAAATGAGCATCATGTTGAAGGATTATGCATAATGATGATGGAAATGAGCATCATACTGAAGGAAATGAGCATCATGATAATGAAAATATGCATCATTATGAAGGAAATAAGGATCATGATGGAGGAAAGGAGCATCATGATGAAACAAATATGCATCATAATGAAGAAAATGTGTATCATTATGTAGGAAATGAGCATCATGATGAACGTAAGATGTATTATTAAGGAAATAAGCATTATAATGAAGGATTTATGCATAATGACGAAGGAAACGGGCATCATGATGTGCGATTTTTGCATCATGATTATGGAAATGAGCATCATGATAAAGAAAATATACATCATGTTGAAGGAAATAAGCATCATGATGGAGGAAATTAGCATCTTGATGAAGGAAATTAGCATCATGATGACAGAAATATGCATCATGATGAAGGAAATGAACATCATTATATAGGAAATGAGCACCATGATTAAGGAAACACGCATCATTATTAAGGAAATGAGCACAACGATGAAGGATTTAAGCATCATGATGAAGGAAATGAGCATCATGATGAAGGATTTATGAATAATGATGATGGAAATGAGCATCATGATGAAGGAAATGAGCATCATGTTGTAAGAAATCAGCTTCATTATGAAGAAAATACGCAGCATAATGAAGGGAATAAGCATCATGATGAAGTATTTATGCATCATAATGATGGAATTGAGCATCAAGATGAAAGAAATACGCATGATGATGAAGGAAAAGAGCATCATGATGAAGGAAATGAGCATCACGTTGAAGGAAATATGGATCATGATGAAGGAAATGAGCATCATTATGTAGGATATGAGCATCATGATGAAGGAAACATGAATCTTGATGATGGAAATGAGCATCATGATGAAGAGAATGAGCATCTTGATGATGGAAATGAGCATCATAATGAAGGAAATGAGCATTATGATGAACAAAATATACATCGTGATGAAGGAAATGAGCATCCTGATGATGGAAATGAGCATTATGATGAAGAAAATATACATTGTGATGAAGGAAATGAGAATCCTGATGATGGAAATGAGCATCATGATGAAAGAAATATGCATAATGAAGTAGGAAATGATCATCATTTTGTAAGAAATGATCATCATGATGAAGAAAATATGCAAAATGAAGAAAATGAGCATCATAATGAAGTATTTATGCATAATGACGAAGGAAATGAGCATCCTGATGAAGGATTTATACATCATGATGATGAAATGAGCATCACGACGAAGGAAATATGCATCATGACGAAGGAAATGAGCATCATGATATAAGAAATAAATATCATGATGAAAGAAACATGCATCTTGATGAAGGAAATGAGTATCATGATGCAAAAAATGAGCCTCATGATGAAAGATTTATGCATTATGATGATGGAAATTAGCATCGTGATTAAGGAAATGAGCATCATGTTGAAAGAAATATGCGTCGTGATGAAGAAAATGAGCATCATTATGTAGGAAATAAGCATCAAGATGAAGGAAACATGCATCATTATGAAGAAAATGAGCATCATAATGAATGAAATGAGCATCATGATAAATAAAATATGTATCATTATGAAGGAATTAAGCACCGTGATAATGTAAATGAGCCTCATGATGAAGGATTTATGCATCATGATGTTGGAAATGTGCATCATGATGAAGGAAATGAGCATCATGATGAAGAAAATATGCATCTTATTGAAGGAAATGAGCATCACAATGAAAGAAGTATGCATCATCATGAAGGAAATGAGCATCATTTTGTAGGAAATGAGTATTGTGATGAAGGAAATGAGCATCGTGATGAAGGAAATGAGCATCATGATCAAGGATTTATGAATAATGATGATGGTAATGAGCATTATGATAAAGGAAATATACACAATGCTGAAGGGAATAAGCATCATGATGAAGGGAATAAGCATCATGATAAAGTATTTACGCATCATGATGATGGAAATGGGCATCATAATGAAGGAAATGAGCAACATGATGATGGAATTTAGCTTCATGATGAAGGAAATTTGAATCATGATGACGGTACTGAGCATCATGATGAAGGAAATGAGCATCGTGATGAAGAAAATATGCATCTTGATGAAGGAAATGAGCATCATTATGTTGGAAATGAGTATCTTGATGAAAGAAATATACATCATGATGGAGGAAATGAGCATCATGACGAAGGATATATGCATCATGATGAAGGAAATGAGCATAATGATGAAGGATTTATGAACAATGACGATGGAAATGACCATCATGATGATAGAAATGAGCATCATGATGTTGGAAATGAGCATCATGATGAATGAAATACGCATCATGTTGAAGGAAATATGCATCATGATAAAGAATTTATGCATCATGATTCTGGAAATGAGCATCATGATGAAGGAAATGAGCATCATGATAAAGAAAATATATCATCATGATGGAGGAACTGAGCATCATGATGGAAATTAACATCATGAGGAAGGAAATGAGCATCATGATGAAGAAAATTAGCATCATGATGACAGAAATATGCTTCGTGATGTAGGAAATGAGCATCATGATTAAGGAAACACGCATCATTATTAAGAAAATGAGCATCATGGTGAAGGAATTAAGCATCATGATGAAGGAAATGAGCATCATGATGAAGGATTTATGAATAATGATGATGGAAATGAGCATCATGATGAAGGAAATAAGCATCATGTTGTAGGAAATGAGCATCATTATGAAGAAAATACGCATCATAATAAAGGAAATAAGCATCATGATGAAGTATTTATGGATCATGATGATGGAATTGAGCATCATGATGAAGGAAATACGCATGATGATGAAGGAAAAGAGCATCATGATGAAGGAAATGAACATCACATTGAAGGAAATATGCATCATGATGAAGGAAATGAGTATCATTATGTAGGATATGAGCATCATGATGAAGGAAACATGAATCTTGATTATGGAAATGAGCATCATGATGAAGAGAATGAGCATCATGATGAAGGATTTATGCATCATGATGATGGAAATGAGCATCATAATGAAGGAAATGAGTATTATGATGAAGAAAATATGCATCGTGATAAAGGAAATGAGCATCATGATGATGGAAATAAGCATCATGATGAAAGAAATACTCATCATGATGAAGGAAATGAGCATCTTTATGTAGGAAATGATCATCATGATGAAGAAAACATGCATAACGAAGAAGGAAATGAGCATCGTAATGAAGTATTTATACATCATGATGATGAAATGACTGACTATTTAACATCATGATGATGAAATGAGCGTCATGATGTAAGAAATGGGCATCATGATGAAAGATTTATGCATCTTGATGAAGGAAATGAGTATCATGATGCAGAAAATGAGCATCATGATGAAAGATTTATGTATTATAATGATAGAAATGAGCATCGTGATAAAGGAAATGAGCATCGTGATGAAATAAATATGTGTCATGATGAAGGAAATGAGCATCATTACGTAGGAAATGAGCATCATCATGAAGGAAACGTGCATCACTATGAAGGAAATGAGCATCATAATGAAGGATTTATGCATCATGATGAAAGAAATGAGCATCATGATGAAGGATTTATACATCATGATGGTGGAAATGAGCATCATGATAAAGAAAATATGAATCATGATGAAGGAAATGAGCGTCATGATGAATAATTTATGCATCATGATGATGAAAATGATTATCATGATGAAAGAAATAAGCATCATGATGGAGGAAATGAGCATCATTATGAAGGAAATGAGCATCATGATGAAGGAAATGAGCATCATAATGAAATAAAGAACATCATAATGAAGGAAATGAGCATCATGATGAAGGAAATATGCATCATGATGTAGGTAATGAGCATCATGATGTAGGAAATAAGTAACATGATAAATGAAACATGCATCTGGATGAAGGAAATGTACATCATGATGAACAAAATGAGCCTCATGATGAAAGATTTATGCTGCATTATGTTGGAAATGAGTATCATGATAAAGGAAATGAGCATCACGATGAAGAAAATACGCATCTTGATGAAGTAAATATGCATCATGATGTAGGAAATGAGCATCATGATGTAGAAAATGAGCATCATGATGAAAGAACTATGCATCATGATGAAGGAAATGAACATCATTTTGAAGGAAATGAGCATCATGATGAAGGAAATAAGCATCATGATTAAGGATTTATGCATCATGTTGAAGAAAATGAGCATCATGATGAAGGATTTATGAGTAATGATGATGGAAATGAGTATTATGATGAAGGAGATGAGCATCATGAGGAAGGAAATAAGCATTATGATGAATTATTTATGCATCATGATGATAGAAATGAGTATCATGATGAAGAAAATGAGCAACATGGTGATGGAATTTAGCATCATGATGAAAGAAATACGCATCACGATGAAGGAAAAGAGTATCATGATTAAGGAAATGAGCATCACGATGATAGAAATATGCATCATGATGAAGGAAATGAGCAACATGTTGTAGGAAATGAGCATCATTATTAAGGAAACATGCATCTTGATGAAGAAAATGAGCATCATGTTTAAGGATTATGCATCATTATGATGGAAATGAGCATCATAATGAAGGAAATGAGCATCATGATTAAGAAAATATGCATCATTATGAAGGAAATAAGGATCATGATGGAGGAAATATGCATCATGATGATGGAAAGGAGCATCATGATGAAAGAAATATGCATCTTGATGAAGGAAATGAGCATCATTATGTAGGAAATGAGCATTATGATGAAGGTAACATGCATGATCAAGGAAATGAGAATTATAATGAAGGATTTATGCATAATGACGAAGGAAACAAGCATCATGATAAAGGATTCATGCATCATGATTACAGAAATGAGCATCATGATGAAGGAAATGAGCATCATGATGAAGAAAATATACTTCATGATGATGGAAATAAGCATCATGATGGAGGAAATTAGCATCATGATGAAGGAAATATACATCATGATATAGGAAATGAGCATCATGATGTAGGAAATAAGTATCATGATGAAGGAAACACGCATCATGATGAAGGGAATAAGCATCATGATGAAGAATTTATGCATCATGATGATGTAAATGAGCATCATTATGAAGGAAATATGCATCATGATGAAGGAAAAGAGCATCATGATGAAGGAAATAAGCATCACGTTGAAGGAAATATGCATCACGATGAAGGAAATGAGCATGATGATGTAGGATATTAGCATCATGATTAATTGAATGAGATTCATGATGAAGGATTTATGCATCATGATGATGGAAATGAGCATCATAATGAAGAAAATGAACATCAAGATGAAGATAATATGCATCATGATGAAGGAAATGAGCATCATTATGATGGAAATGAGCATCATGACGAAAGAAATACACATCATGATGAAGGAAATGAGCATCATTATGTAGAAAATGATCATCATGATAAAGAAACATGCATAATGAAGTAAATGAGCATCATAATGAAGGATTTATGCATAATGACGAAGGAAATTAGCATCGTGATGAAGGATTTATACATCATGATGATGAAAATGAGCATCACGATGAAGGAAATGATCATCATGACTAAGGAAATGAGCATCATATTGTAAGAAATAAGCCTCATGATAAAAAAAAACATGCATCTTGATGAAGGAAATGAGTATCATGATGCAGAAAATGAGCATCATGATGAAAGATGTATGCATTATGATGATGGAAATTAGTATCGTGATTAAGGAAATGAGCATCATGTTGAAAGAAATATGCGTCATGATGAAGGAAATGAACATCATTATGTAGGAAATGAACATCAAGATGAAGGAAACGTGCATCATTATGAATAAAATGAGCATCATAATGAATGAAATTACGCATCATGATAAAGGAAATAAGCATCATTATGAAGGATTTATGCATCATGATGGTGGAAATGAGCATCATGAGGAATGAAATGAGCATCATGATAAATAAAATATGTATCATAATGAAGGAATTAAGCACTATGATAATGTAAATGAGCATTATGATGAAGGATTTATGCATCATGATGTTGGAAATAAGCATCATGATGAAGGAAATGAGCATCATGATGAAGAAAATATGCATCTTATTGAAGGAAACAAGCATCATAATGAAGGAAATGAGCATAATGTTGTTGAAAATGAGCATCATGATGAAAGAAGTATGCATCATCATGAAGGAAATGAGCATCATTTTGTAGTAAATGAGCATCTTGATGAAGGAAATGAGCATCATGATGAAGGATTTATGAATAATGATGATGGAAAAGGGCATTATGGTAAAGGAAATACGCACAATGATGAATGGAATAAGCATCATGATGAAGTATTTATGCATCATGATGTTGGAAATGGGCATCATAATGAAGGAAATGAGCAACATGATGATGGAATTTAGCATCATGATGAAGGAAATATGAATCATGATGATGGTAATGAGCATCATGATGAAGGAAATGGGCATCGTGGTGAAGAAAATATGCATCTTGATGAAGGAAATGAGCATCATTATGTTGGAAATAAGCATCATGATGCAGGAAATGAGCATCATGAAGAAGGATATATGCATCATGATGAAGGAAATGAGCATCATGATGAAGGATTTATGAACAATGATGATGGAAATGACCATCTTGATGATGGAAATGAGCATCATGATGTTGGAAATGAGCATCATGATGAATGAAATACGCATCATGTTGAAGGAAATAGGCATCATGATGAAGAATTTATGCATCATTATTCTGGAAATGAACATCATGATGAAGGAAATGAGCATCATGATGAAGAAAATATATCATCATGATGGAGGAATTGAGCATCATGATGGAAATTAACATCATGAAGAAGGAAATGAGCTTCATGATGTTTGAAACAAACATCATGACGGAAGAAAAGAGCATCGTCATAAGGGAAATAAGCATCATGATGAAGGAAATATGCATCATGATATAGGAAATGAATATCATGATGTGGGATATAAGTATCATGATGAAGGAAACATGCATCTTGATGAAGGAAATGAGCATCATGATGAAGGATTTATGCATCATGATGATGGAAATAAGCATCGTGATGAAGTAAATGAGTATCATGATGAATAAAATATGCATCATGAAGAAGGAAATTGTTGGATTGTATACTAAAAGTCTAGCTTTAGTATGAACAATGTTATAACAATTTATTTGAAATGAGAATCATATGACCAAATGATTGCATCTTATAATTTATTTATATGCACGATGCAGTAGTCCACTTACTTTATAATGTAGATAATATGTTGTGCGACAACACGCGGAAGATCATATTATCGTTTTCCTTATAATGCATAAAAAGATGCTCACAATCGAGATAGACGGGAACTCTCTATCGGGATGGTTGTAGTGTGGTTTGGAATTAAATTGTCTTGGCTATAGAATCACATTAGTGCACTTTGCGTGTATTGAGCAGGACCGCTTGAGATCGTTCGACTTATATTGACTTATAGGAGAACTTGATCTCAGTTATTATGAATGTTCGTGCTCTTAATCCCTATATAATAACCTCGACACGTAGGTCAGTGTGTATTTCTTTGATTCATCAATGGGATTAAATAAATAAACTCGGTGAGTTGGAAAGTAGTGTTATCTCTATGGTGTGTTGTTGATTGTAGAAGAAATCCGTGTCCATCATAGGTTGATGATGTCCCTTGAGGAGCTCATAAGAATTATCATGTAAACCCTGCAGGTGGATTTATTCCGGCATGATAATGAGGTTGAGTTGTACTACTCTCGATGAGATATTAATTAATGGAGTTGTCAGTAACTTAATTAATTAATGAGCATTGTATATCTTAAATATGAGGAAACTGTCGGGCTCATAATAAGAAGGAGCCCATAACGTAATTATGGGATTAGAACGGTAGTGCAATAATAATATTTTAGTGGTATATATTATTATTGGATTTAAGTATAAGCTTTGGACTAAGCTTGGATACTTAAGCCCAATGGAGGCCCAACTCTAATTTCTCCTCCTGGTCCCTGCGGTAGCCCATATATAAGTCATCTCAACTGTCCGGAAACCCTAATATATGAGATTAATCATGCCTAACACTGTGAGGAGGGTGAGAGAATAGCAGATTGAGAAGATCTCGGGGGTCGTCGCCCACATGACGTCGAGATTGGACTTGGGAATACAGTAGAAGACTGGAAGTTTGTTTGCTGCTGCTATCCGCCACCTTCTACAATTTCTATAAAATCGTATAGAGTTCAGAATAGTACATCTGACAGAAAGCCACGAATGATATGATCGTTTTGGCGTGTAGATCACTCAAATCCGACATCGGATGAGAGAGTTACGCTCAAAACGGTGACGCTACACAGGCTGGTGGTGGGAATTCATCGTCTTAAACATACCCAGGTGAAAGATAATACGTTTCTTGTTTACTTGCTTTCGCTGCTTGTTAGAAACATATGGAACCCTAACGGGTCACGTTAACCAAACGATCGAATGCTAACAGAAATAATCATCATGATGGAGGAAATGAGCATCAAGATGATGGAAATGAGCAACATGATGATAGAAATATACATCGTGATGAAGGAAATGAGCATTATTAAGTAGGAAATGGGCATCATGATGAAGGAAACACACATTATTATTAAGGAAATAAGCATCATGATGAAGTATTTAAGCATCATGATGAATGAAATGAGCATCATTATGAAGGATTTTTAAATAATGATGATGGAAATGAGCATCATAATGTAGGAAATGAGCATCATTATGAAGGAAATATGCATCATAATGTACTGCACAAGCATCATGATAAAGTATTATGCATCATGATGAAGGAAATGAGCAACATGATGATGGAATTTAGTCTCATGATGAAGGGAATACGCATCACGATGAAGGAAAAGAGTATCATGATTAAGGAAATGAGCATCACAATGAAGGAAATATGCATCATGATGAAGGAAATGAGAATCATGATGTAGGAAATGAGCGTCATTAATAAGGAAACACGTATCTTGACGAAGGAAATGAGCATCATGTTGAACTATTATGCATAATGATGATGGAAATGAGCATCATGATAATGAAAATATACATCATTATGAAGGAAATAAGGATCATGATGGAGAAAAGGAGCATCATGATGAAAGAAATATGCATCATAATGAAGGAAATGAGTATCATTATGATGGAAAGGAGCATCATGATGAAAGAAATATGCATCTAGATGAAGGAAATGAGCATCATTATGTAGGAAATGAGCATCATGATGAACGTAACATGCATTATTAAGGAAATGAGCATTATAATGAAGGATTTATGCATAATGACGAAGGAAACGAGCATCATGATGTGCGATTTTTGCATCATGATTATTGAAATGAGCATCATGATAAAGAAAATATGCATCATGTTGAAGGAAATAAGCATCATGATGGAGGAAATTAGCATCTTGATGAAGGAAATTAGCATCATGATGACAAAAATATGCATCATGATGAAGCATTATGTAGGAAATGAGCACCATGATTAAGGAAACACACATCATTATTAAGGAAATGAGCACAATGATGAAGGATTAAAGCATCATGATGAAGGAAATGAACATCATGATGAAGGATTTATGAATAATCATGATGGAAATGAGCATCATGATGAAGGAAATGAGCATCATGTTGTAGGAAATGAGCTTCATTATGAAGAAAATACGCAGCATAATGAATGGAATAAGCATCATGATGAAGTATTTATGCATCATGATGATGGAATTGAGCATCATGATGAAGGAAATACGCATGACGATGAAGGAAAAGAGCATCATAATGAAGGAAATGAGCATCACGTTGAAGGAAATATGCATCATGATGAAGGATATGAGCATCATTATGTAGGATATGAGCATCATGATGAAGGAAACATGAATCTTGATGATGGAAATGAGCATCATGATGAAGAGAATGAGCATCATGATGATGGAAATGAGCATCATAATGAAGGAAATGAGCATTATGATGAACAAAATATACATCGTGATGAAGGAAATGAGCATCCTGATGATGGAAATGAGCATTATGATGAAGAAAATATACATTGTGATGAAGGAAATGAGAATCCTGATGATGGAAATGAGTATCATGATGAAAGAAATACGGATAATGCTGTAGGAAATGAGCATCATTATGTATAAAATGATCATCATGATGAAGAAAATATGCAAAATGAAGAAAATGAGCATCGTAATGAAGTATTTATGCATAATGATGAAGGAAATGAGCATCGTGATGAAGGATTTATACATCATGATGATCAAATGAGCATCACGACGAAGGAAATATGCATAATGACGAAGGAAATGAGCATCATGATGTAAGAAATAAACATCATGATGAAAGAAACATGCATCTTGATGAAGGAAATGAGTATCATGATTCAGAAAATGAGCCTCATGATGAAAGATTTATGCATTATGATGATGAAAATTAGCATCGTGATTAAGGAAATGAGCATCATGTTGAAAGAAATATGTGTCATGATGAAGGAATTGAGCATCATTATGTAGGAAATAAGCATCAAGATGAAGGAAACGTGCATCATTATGAAGAAAATGAGCATCATAATGAAGGAGTTTACACATCATGATGAAGGAAAAAGCATCATTATGAAGGATTTATGCATCATGATGGTGGAAATGAGCATCATGTGGAATGAAATGAACATCATGATAAATAAAATATGTATCATGATGAAGGAATTAAGCACCATGATAATGTAAATGAGCCTCATGATGAAGGATTTATGCATCATGATGTTGGAAATGAGCATCATGATGAAGGAAATGAGCATCATGATGAAGAAAATATGCATCTTATTGAAGGAAATGAGCATCATAATGAAGGAAATGAGCAGAATGATGTTGAAAATGAGCATCATGATGAAAGAAGTATGCATCATCATGAAGGAAATGAGCATCATTTTGTAGGAAATGAGTATTGTGATGAAGTAAATGAGTATCGTGATGAAGGAAATGAGCATCATGATCAAGGATTTATGAATAATGATGATGGAAATGAGCATTATGATAAAGGAAATATGCACAATGATGAAGGGAATAAGCATCATGATGAAGTATTTATGCATCATGATGATGGAAATGGGCATCATAATGAAGGAAATGAGCAACATGATGATGGAATTTAGCATAATGATGAAGGAAATATGAATCATGATGATGGTAGTGAGCATCATGATGAAGGATATGGGCATCGTGATGAAGACAATATGCATCTTGATGAAGGAAATGAGCATCATTATGTTGGAAATGAGTATCATGATAAAAGAAATATACATCATGATGGAGGAAATGAGCATCATGACGAAGGATATATGCATCATGATGAAGGAAATGAGCATAATGATAAAGGATTTGTGAACAATGACGATGGAAATGACCATCATGATGATGGAAATGAGCATCATGATGTTGGAAATGAGCATCATGATGAATGAGATACGCATCATGTTGAAGGAAATATGCATCATGATGAAGAATTTATGCATCATGATTGTGGAAATGAGCATCATGATGAAGGAAATGAGCATCATGATAAAGAAAATATATCATCATAATGGAGGAATTGAGCATCATGATGGAAATTAACATCATGAGGAAGGAAATGAGCTTCACGATGTTCGAAATAAACATCATGATGAAAGAAAAGAGCATCATGATAAGGGAAATGAGCATCATGATGAAAGAAATAAGTATCATGATGAAGGAAACATGCATCTTGATGAAGGAAATGAGCATCATGATGATGGAAATAAGCATCGTGATGAAGTAAATGAGTATCATGATGAAGAAAATATGCATCATGAAGAAGGAAATTGTTGGATTGTATACTAAAAGTCTAGCTTTAGTATGAACAATGTTATAACAATTTATTTGAAATGATAATCATATGATCAAATAATTGCATCTTATAATTTATCTATATGCGCGATGCAATAGTCCACTTACTTTATGTTGTTGATAATATGTTGTACGACAATACACGAAAGATCATATTATCGGTTTCCTTATAACATATAAAAAATGCTCACAACCAGATAGACGGGGACTCTCTATCGGGATGGTTGTAGTGTGGTTTGGAATTAGCTTGTCTTGGCTATTGAATCACATTAGTGCACTTTGCGTGTATTGAGCAGGACCGCTTGAGATCGTTCGACTTATATTGACTTACAGGAGAACTTGATCTCAGTTATTATGGATGTTCGTGCTCTTAATCCCTATATAATAACCTCAACACGTAGGTCAGTGTGTATTTCTTTGATTCATCAATGGGTGAGATTTACAGGTAATTAAATAAATAAACTCGGTGAGTTGGAAAGTAGTGTTGTCTCTATGGTGTGTTGTTGATTGTAGAAGGAATCTGTGTCCGTCATAGGTTGATGATGTTCCCCTGAGGAGCTCATAAGGATTATCATGTAAATCCTGCAGGTGGATTTATTCTGGCATGATAATGAGATTGAGTGGTACTACTCTTGGTTGAGATATTAATTAATGGAGTTGTCAGTAACTTAATTAATTAATGGCATTGTATATCTTAAACATGAGGAGACTATCGGGCTCATAATAAGAAGGTGCCCATAACATAATTATGGGATCAGAACAGTAGTGCAGTAATAATATTTTAGTTGTATATATTATTATTGTTGGACTTAAGTATAAGCTTTAGGATAAGCTTGGATACTTAAGCCCAGGCTCGGCACACGGAAGCGCGATGGCATGCCTATTGCAGGTTTTGACGCGCACAGTTTAGGAGGAGGCCAGACGTGTTGCACAGAACAGGAGCACATGGAAGTTGCCAGGCATTGGGACACGAAACCGACACAGAAGCGCACAGGCAATTTCGGGCGAGAAGTCGTGTCTCACGAATGCGGGAGTGTGTTCTGGATGACAAGCAAAGGCGCTCGGAGGCTGCCGTGTGATGCCACATACTGCCGGTCGCTGTACACACGATGCCTGTCATGTGAGTGCGGGCTGGTGCATGGGTTACTGCAAGATAGCGTGCAGTGTCCGCGATTACGCACATGGAGAAGCATGGACAGAGGCTCGCATGGGAATGTACATGGTGGCAGGCCTGCATGTGATGCAAGGCGGGTGTGGCAAGGCTTGTCACGCCCCGACCCCAGACAGAACGCGACAACCGCCACGTTAACCATAAATTTCGCAGAATGGGTGCACTCCACTCCACAAAGTTTATAAAAAACGTAAGGCTTGCTATCAAGTACCTGCAGAGCTGAACAACTGATAACAACGGGTACAACCCGAGGACATCATCTCAAAAAGTATCAACAAGGATTTACAAAGGTACAAAATACAACGGTGTAACTTAGTTTAAAGAAAATATACATGAACGATATAACATCGCGAAGGTACAAAAAGAACATCAAGGGGGTCACAAAATATAAACTATACAATCTCGCCAATGAATCCGTCAATTTACATAAAAGAGAAAGTACCCAAAACACGGATTGGATGACGAGCAAACGATAGGAAAACCTCCAATCAAAACGATATCAACAGCCTGAAAAGGAAAGAATGATGGGGTGAGCAAAACCACTAGCTCAGTGAGGTGATAAGTCGGTCCAAGCCCGTCACCGTTATTCTAGATAAAATGCACATTAATATTCTTTCTCAATACGCCAAGTGCTAAAGTTCACAATTCAATATCGACGTGAATACTTGAAATGATCAAACATATAAACATATATGACATGCATGTCCCACACCGGTGACGTTGACTGAGCCTATAATAGACTGATCCATCTAACGATCACCCTCTAGAGTATCAGTATTTGGCAAATGGACAGGTGCCCCGTTAGATCTAACTCACCCAGGTTTGCCAATCACGGGCAACTTGGTTGTCACTCTAACTCACCCGAACCGCGACAATTCGGGCTACTCAATCAATGTCGCTCCAACTCACCCGAACCGTGACCAATTCGGGCTACTTAATCAATGTCGCTCCAACTCACCCGAACCGTGACCAATTCGGGCTACTTAATCTTGGTACCAGGCAACATATGCATGTGCATCATAAGATGAATAACGACTCAAGTTAGAGTCTTAATTGGCACACAAGAATAACCAGAAATAAATAATACTCATAAAATGGCTAACATGACTCTAACCAGAGCAATCGAGCCAATCAGGCTCTTTACCACATAACATAATACCAAATAATTTTCTTATCAATTAACTAAAACTAAAATAAATGCACATTGATCGAGGGTCCACACTTCCCACAAGAGAAGGCGTTCCCGAATTATCAACTCACAAGGAAGTGATTAACTCTCTCCGGAATCTGAAGTCGGTCCCTTGCCCTTCGTCGATGGTTCTTTACCTAGAAAGGAGATGAGCAATTAAAGACAAATTATATATAACAAATTATTAGCGGTAACATCCCTTTCATTGCTAAAAACAAATCCTAATTGAGTTCGAACAAGTCGATATTAAATAAAAATGGTATGTAACTCCTTAACATCAGTTCCCAATCCCACATAACCCATTTCAATACATTGACTAAACGAAACGATAGAAAATAAGTTTGAATTCAACATAAAAATTCTGAAATTTTCCAGCTAGCGGCAGTTTACGAGAAAAATCATAACTAATTGTAGAATAATCGGATTGAGGCGTTTCAAGTGGCTACGGAAAGCTAACGAGTTCAGCTACGTACAGAAATTAAGTTTGCAAACTTTCAATGGCAATAGCTATGTCAAAATCAGTTCGAACAGTCTGCAAATTACCCACATACCAAAAAGAAAAACCCCACAAAATTACAAAACCATGGAAGAAGGAAGCTTAATTCACACACCACTTACCTCAAAACAACTTAGAAACCACCTAGGATGAGGGTTGTAAGGGAGAATTTGATCAACAAGGGTTTCTCCTATTCACTCTCTTCTTTCCCCTCTTTTGTTTTTCTTCTCCCGTTCTTCTCTCTCTTTTTATTTTAACTTTAGCCTTAATAATTATATATATCAGGCCATTTAAGTGGCTGAAACTTTGGGTCACAAAATAAATAAATAAATAAGTTTGGGCTTTCTAAAAAAAATCTAGTTGGGCTAAGATAAGGCTAGCCTTTTGGGCCATATAAATAAATAAATAGGTTTTGGGCTTTCTAAAATAAATCTAGTTTGGCTAAGTTAGGGCTGGCCTTTTGGGCCATAAAAATAAATAAAGAGGTTTTGGGCTTTCTAAAATAAATCTAGTTGAGCTAAGATATTATAAAGTATCCCCTCCTCTAAAAAGTTTCGTCCTCGAAACATAAACGTACCTAGAGATGAAAAGAGATTTGGATGGTGTTGACGCATGACTGACTATGGTTCCCATGTTTCTTCTTCAATTTGATCACTTCTCCATAGAATTCTCACCATAGGAATGGATTTGTTACGAAACATTTTCTCTCGGCGATCTACAATTTGAACAGGTTGTACTTCGTACGATAGATTTTCCTTTAATACAACTGGGGGATCTTTGAGCACGTGCGAAGGATCTGGTTCATATTTTCTAAGCATAGAGACATGGAAGACATCGTGAATCTTCGAAAATTCCGATGGTAGCTCAAATCGATACGCGACACGACCAATCCTTTGCACGATCGTAAACGGGCCAATATACCTTGGACTCAACTTTCCTCGACGGCGGAATCGCAACACTCCCTTCCATGGAGAAACTTTCAGAAAAACTTTGTCTCCTTCATTAAACTCCAAATCGCTCCTCCTATTATCTGCGTAGCTTTTCTGTCGATCTTGCGCTGCCTTAAGTCTGTCTCGAATAAGTTGTATTTTTGCCTTCGCATCTTCGATAAGCTCTACTTGTTCGATTTGTCTCTCGCCAACCTCATCCCAAAAGAGGGGTGTTCGACACTTTCGGCCATACAGAGCTTCGTACGGGGGCATTCCAATGCTTGAATGATAACTGTTGTTATAAGCGAACTCCACCAAAGTCACGTACTTATCCCAGCTACCTCCCAAATTCAACACCACTGCACGTAGCATGTCTTCTAGTGTCTGTATAGTTCTCTCTGACTGTCCATCAGTCTGTGGATGAAACGAGGTACTGAATAGTAATTTTGTACCTAGCGCTTTCTGCAGACTAGGCTAAAAACGGGAAGTGAATCTTAGATCACGGTCAGATATGATTGACACCGGTACTCCGTGCAATCTCACGATCTCATCGACATATAACTTGGCAAGTTTCTCTAAAGATTCGTTGGTATGCACTGGAAGGAAATGTGCCGATTTCGTCAGACGATCGACAATGACCCAAATTGAGTCATGACCCTTTTGGGTTTGAGGTAAACCAGAAACAAAATTCATTGTGATGTTTTCCCATTTCCACTCAGGAATAGGTAGTGGTTGAAGCATGCCGGCTGGTTTTTGGTGTTCCGCTTTAATCTGTTGGCATGATAAGCACTTTGATACAAATTCAGTAGTGTCCCATTTCATACCTGGCCACCAATAATGCTCCCAAAGTGTTCTTTACATTTTGGTACTACCAGGATGCATAGCATAGGCTGAAGAATGGGCTTCCTCAAGAATAGCTCTACGAACACCAAGTTCTGATGGAACACAAACACGATTTTTAAAAGTAAGAAGTCCATCATCCCGAATTTGAAATTCTGTTTCTTTTCCTTGATTTAGCTTCGCCATCTTCTGTTGTAAATGAACATCGTGTGATTGTCTTTCTCGAATTTGCTCGAACAAGGTAGGTCTAACCTCGAATTTGGCGATTAAGGCAGAATCATTAGACTTTTCACAATCGAGCGAAATGTGTAAAGATTTAAATTGCTCCAACATAGGAAGATAAAAAGATTGAATCGAAGCAAGTGAGGTAGAAGACTTTCTACTCAGAGCATCTGCAACAACGTTCGCCTTGCCAGGATGATAATCGATGACTAAGTCATAGTCACTAATCAACTCCATCCATCGCCTTTGCCTGAGGTTGAGCTCCTTTTGCGTGGTGATATACTTTAAGCTCTTGTGATCAGTGAAAACCCGACAAGTTGCACCGTTCAGATAGTGCCTCCAGATCGTCAATGCAAAGACGATTGCAGCCAACTCTAAATCATGTGTAGGATAATTTTCTTCGTTCTTCTTCAATTGCCTTGAAGCGTAGGCAATAACCTTTCCTTCTTGCATGAGAACGCATCCTAATCCTTGTCTCGAGGCGTCGCTATAAATGGTAAATTCTCCAATCGCTGGGTCTGGCAAAGCAAGAATAGGAGCTAAAACGAGTCGTCTTTTCAATTCTTGAAATGCTTCCTCGCATTCTTCACTCCATTCAAATTTTACCCCTTTCCGAGTCAATTTAGTCAAAGATGAAGCCAATAACGAAAAGTCTTTGAGAAACCGTCGATAATATCCAGCTAATCCCAGAAAACTATGAATCTCTGTCACGTTCTTTGGACGCTCCCAATCTAGTATAGCTTGAATCTTCACTGGATCGACATAGATTCCTTCTTTAGAAATGTGATGACCCAAAAAGCTTACCTCACGAAGCCAAAATTCACACTTCGAGAATTTAGCATAAAGCTGATTTTCTCTGAGATTGTTCAGAGCAATTCTTAGATGATGAGAATGCTCGTCGTCCGATTTAGAATAAATAAGAATGTCATCAATGAAGATGATGACAAACTTATCTAAGTACGGCCAAAAGACCCGATTCATTAGATCCATAAAAGTTGCAGGAGCATTTGTGAGTCCAAAAGGCATAACACAGAATTCAAAATGACCGTATCTGGTTCGAAAAACAGACTTAGGGATATCAGATTCCCTAATCTTGAGTTGGTGTTAACCGGATCGCAAATCAATTTTTGAGAACACAATTGCTCCTTGCAATTGATCAAACAGATCATCGATTCTTGGAAGAGGATATTTGTTCTTAATTGTCACCTTGTTCAATTGACGGTAGTCAACACATAGGCGAAGTGATCCATCTTTCTTCTTGACAAAAAGAACTGGAGCACCCCACGGAGATGTGCTAGGTCGTATGAACCCCTTCTCCAATAATTCCCCAAGTTGTGTCTGGAGTTCCTTGAGCTCAGCAGACGACATTCGATATGGAGTAATCGATATAGGTGTGATTCCAGGAAGTACGTCAATTGAAAAATAAATCTCTCGATTTGGAGGTTGTCCTGGTAAGTCTTCGGGAAAGACATCAGGAAATTCATTCACGATCGGGATGTCATCTAGTTTAGTTTCAGAAAGAGAAGTATCGATGACAAATACCAAGAATGCCTCACAACCCTTACGCATTAATTTATGCGCAGTCAACATTGAAATAAAAGAGAGGGATCTAGTTTGAAGTTTACCTTCAAAAACAAGTTCTGAGAATCCTGGTCTACGAAAAATAACAAGCTTCTCGTGGCAATCGAGAATTGCATGATGAGAAGAAAGCCAATCCATGCCAAGAATAACATCAAGATCAACAAAGGCAATGGTATCAATTCATCCTCTAAAATGACATCTTTGATCTTCAATGGACAACCAAGGAATACCGAATCACGAATTAGACGCTCTCCAAGAGGGGTATGAACGATGATTCCAGGTGACAAATGAGAGAT
The DNA here is from genome assembly GCA_023678885.1 of Pogostemon cablin. NCBI lineage: Eukaryota > Viridiplantae > Streptophyta > Magnoliopsida > Lamiales > Lamiaceae > Pogostemon > Pogostemon cablin. Next base: position 14,665,634 of record CM042988.1, read on the forward strand.
AGGATAATCTAAGATCGCAGTAAGATCATCTCGGATATAAGACCTATCAGAACCTGGGTCAAATAAAGCGTAGACCTGATGGTCTCCCACAAACACATGGCCTAAAGAAGCAATATTAGGTGAGATTGTTATTTAAAAATTTGAAAAGATAGAATTTCTTACGAATGTTTTATTCGTAATCAAGTGGCATAACAAGGCGGGGTTAGATTTAGCATGTGAAAATACTCAAATTATAAATTACCTGTCACAACCTTCGGATCTGAGCGAGCCTCTTCCTGGGAAATATGAAATACTCTAGTTTGCTTCCTTCCTTGCATAAGTGATTGAGTACTAGGGCCGCTTGAGGCATCGGGCACTCTGATAACTGCAGATCGAGTATCTCTGGGTGTAGAATATGTTAGTTTACCACTTAGCTGACCAGAACCCTGACTGCTCGTTCCCATAAGCTGAGGACAAGAACTTCGCATATGCCCCGGCTGTCGACACTGAAAACATACTTGAGGAGCCTTACAGGGGCCGTCATGATATTTTAGGCAATTCTGGCACTTGCGATTTTCACCAACCGATCCCGAGACATATCTCCCGCCTCTACTAAATTGTTCCCGAGGTTGAGGAAAACTAATAGATACCGAACTTGGTGCACCACGCGAAGATCCCACACCCTTATACACCTTCGATGCATTTCCTGGAAATGCGCTCCCTTGCCTTTTCTTTTGAGATCGTTCTGCAAGCTTATGTCTCGCCTGAACTAAACCTTCTACCCTCAGGGCTTCTTCTACGAGATCGTCAAGACTCTCGTACTTGTCTCCGGACTTGATGCGATCTCGAATATTTAAATTAAGACCATCTTCAAATCTCTTGCATAAGTCTCTCGTCGTATATGACTCAGGAGCGAATTCTCGCAATTCCAGAAATTTGCTTTCGTACTCCACGACCGACATAATGCCTTGAAAGAGGTTGAAGAACTCCTTTCTCTTCTGATGCTTGATGTACTGAGAGAAGTATCGATCTTTGAATCGTTCCACAAAGATAGCCCATGTAATAGTAACCGAAGATGTCTCTTTTAGATTCTGCCACCATCGTCGTGCATCTGGGCCAACAGCTTGGTTGCAATGACCACACGATAACATTCTTCAATCATCAAAGTGTCAAAGGTCTCTGTAATCTCCTTTAACCATGCCCCCGCTTTAGAAACATCTCTTGCACCGTCAAATTTCGAAGTCCCCATGTTTTCAACTGCTTTCACCAATTCTGGTATAAAAAGTGCACCTCAAAAAGTAGAACCTCCTAAAGCCATTTCTGGAGTAAAAACTGGTACATTAGTTGTAGGTCGAATCGGTTCATTAGCACGAAGAACCTCTTCAGTGACAGTCGTAGTCGTATGAGCCGTTGTAGGTGGTGAAACACCATGTATTCGAATGTGATCATAATACAATTGGTACTGCTCGGGTGTCATCATGTGCTCAACCCGCAACTGGGCCCGTGGTTGCTCTACCTGGGAAACTGGCACCCTATGATCAGAATTGATAGGATCCGTAACCGTCGGAGGAATGACATGATCAAAAGAAACATGTCCTCGAGGTCCACGAGGAACAGAAGAGAGTAGAGGACTCAGAGGATCACGAGAAGCGTGTCCTCGACCTCGACGACGAACTGGAGGTGCCATAATGACTGAAAGGAAGAAAGGAAACAAAATGCAAGGTCAACGTCAAGACAATACGATACCTTAGGATGACATAGAAACAAAGTTGGACTCATTGGCTTGACACAAAAAGAATGAGAATCATAAAACCAGACTTTGATACCAAGAAAGTTGTCACGCCCCGACCCCAGACAGAACGCGACAACCGCCACGTTAACCATAAATTTCGCAGAATGGGTGCACTCCACTCCACAAAGTTTATAGAAAACGTAAGGCTTGCTATCAAGTACCTGTAGAGCTGAACAACTGATAACAACGGGTACAACCCGAGGACATCATCTCAAAAAGTATCAACAAGGATTTACAAAGGTACAAAATACAACGGTGTAGCTTAGTTTAAAGAAAATATACATGAACGATATAACATCGCGAAGGTACAAAAAGAACATCAAGGGGGTCACCAAATATAAACTATACAATCTCGCCAATGAATATGTCAATTTACATAAAAGAGAAAGTACCCAAAACACGGATTGGATGACGAGCAAACGATAGGAAAACCTCCAACCAAAACGATATCAACAGCCTGAAAAGGAAAGAATGATGGGGTGAGCAAAACCACTAGCTCAGTGAGGTGATAAGCCGGTCACCCCGACCCTTATACGAAGCATGTATTCCACTCGCGATTCATAACATAAAATCCCACATTTCGTCCCACAATAACTATTTCTCACTCAGTATACATATTAATGAAAATAAAAACCTTAGTGCACATTTACGAATAACACAATTAGTTCAAACAACATGTTATCACATAAAAGACACGTGGGTAGTCAATATCCTCCTCGAACTGAGCTCTCCGTCGAGAGACAGTCCAAGCCCGTCACCGTTACTCTAGATAAAATGCACATTAATATTCTTTCCCAATACGCCAAGTGCTAAAGTTCACAATTCAATATCGATGTGAATACTTGAAATGATCAAACATATAAACATATATGACATGCATGTCCCACACCGGTGACGTTGACTGAGCCTATAATAGACTGATCCATCTAACGATCACCCTCTAGAGTATCAGTATTTGGCAAATGGACAGGTGCCCCGTTAGATCTAACTCACCCAGGTTTGCCAATCATGGGCAACTTGGTTGTCACTCTAACTCACCCGAACCGCGACAATTCGGGCTACTTAATCAATGTCGCTCCAACTCACCCGAACCGTGACCAATTCGGGCTACTTAATCAATGTCGCTCCAACTCACCCGAACCGTGACCAATTCGGGCTACTTAACCTTGGTACCAGGCATACATATGCATGTGCATCATAAGATGAATAACGACTCAAGTTAGAGTCTTAATTGGCACACAAGAATAACCAGAAATCAATAATACTCATAAAATGGCTAACATGACTCTAACCAGAGCAATCGAGCCAATCAGGCTCTTTACCACATAACATAATACCAAATAATTTTCTTATCAATTAACTAAAACAAAAATAAATGCACATTTATCGAGGGTCCACACTTCCCACAAGAGAAGGCGTTCCCGAATTATCAACTCACAAGGAAGTGATTAACTCTCTCCGAAATCTGAAGTCGGTCCCTTGCCCTTCGTCGATGGTTCTTTACCTAGAAAGGAGATGAGCAATTAAAGACAAATTATATATAACTAACTATTAGCGGTAACATCCCTTTCATTGCTAAAAACAAATCCTAATTGAGTTCGAACAAGTCGATATTAAATAAAAATGGTATGTAACTACTTAACATCAGTTCCCAATCCCACATAACCCGTTTCAATACATTGACTAAACGAAACGATAGAAAATAAGTTTGAATTCGACATAAAAATTCTGAAATTTTCCAGCTAGCAGCAGTTTACGAGAAAAATCATAACTAATTGTAGAATAATCGGATTGAGGCGTTTCAAGTGGCTACGAAAAGCTAACGAGTTCAGCTACGTACAGAAATTAAGTTTGCAAACTTTCGATGGCAATAGCTATGTCAAAATCAGTTTGAACAGTCTGCAAATTACCCACATACCAAAAAGAAAAACCCCACAAAATTACAAAACCATGGAAAAAGGAAGCTTAATTCACACACCACTTACCTCAAAACAACTTAGAAACCACCTAGGATGAGGGTTGTAAGGGAGAATTTGATCAACAAGGGTTTCTCCTCTTCACTCTCTTCTTTCCCCTCTTTTGTTTTTCTTCTCCCGTTCTTCTCTCTCTTTTTATTTTAACTTTAGCCTTAATAATTATATATATCAGGCCATTTAAGTGGGCTGAAACTTTGGGTCATAAAATAAATAAATAAATAAGTTTGGGCTTTCTAAAAAAAATCTAGTTGGGTTAAGATAAGGCTGGCCTTTTGGGCCATATAAATAAATAAATAGGTTTTGGGCTTTCTAAAATAAATCTAGTTTGGCTAAGTTATGGCTGGCCTTTTGGGCCATAAAAATAAATAAAGAGGTTTTGGGCTTTCTAAAATAAATCTAGTTGAGTTAAGATATTATAAGGCTGGCGCACGTTTAGTGCCATGTGTGTTGGAAAACTATCGTGCGTCATTGGCGGGCGTGCTGACATGAAGCTTGGTGCACAGATGCTGTCGTGTAGCTCGCATGGCGCGCACCGTTGTGATAAATAGGAGCATGTTGGAATGCGCGGATTGTGCGGATGGGGTACTGCTGGCAAGCGCTGGGCGAAACATAGAGGCGAGTGATCACCGGGTGATTGGCTCACGATACTCGGTGTGCAGGCTACGCTATGGGCACTCGGGGATGAGTTTTGGCCGCACGATGGTGCACGGATGGCTGCTGGGCTCGGCGCACGTTGCGGCTCTCTGTTGGCATGTGTTTGGTGAGAAGGACACTAGGCAAGCACGAAGATAAGAGGCTGTCGTGTGAAGGCTGTTTGGGGCACGGGAATCAGTTTGCTGGCATGTGCTGTAGACGGGCAGACTGCCATGTGGAGAGTCGGGCAGTGCCTAGGAACCTGTGCATGGTGGCGTGTGGAAGCTTGCACATTTCATGCCCGATGGCGCATGGGTAAGCTGGAAGGTGCACGCGGAATTGTGCCAAGGGTGCACGGGTTGTGCGTTGGTGCTGGATGCCAGGCTTGGAGCCGTGTGATGGGCATGGCACCGGAAAACTGCAGTGTGCTGAAGTTCTTCCTGGTATTGAACATGGTGAATGGGCATCTTGATGTGTGGATGTTGAGCAGGGTACCGGAGTGGTGGAGCAGGCCGCGGGCAAGGAATCTGGAGGAAAATTTGTAAAGACTGGCTTCCAATTTTTAGATTAGGTTAGGGTTTTAGGACCTCGATCCCCGCGACCTGACCAGGCAGGTCGATCCCCGTCTGCGTTGCCCGCATTCGTGTTTGGTGGCGGAAAATTGAATTCGCTGATATATAACTGTTATAATTGATTTTAATATCTAATTATTGTTATATATGTATGCATGTTCTCTGTGATTTACTACGTTATGTACTGTAATAGGAGCATGCTAGGTTGCGTATTTTATTTTGAATATTATATGCATGTAAAAACCTCGGTGTTAAAATTACTAAGTGGGAGAGGGGATTGGTAATTAATTCCAGCGGCATCCGTTATTGGTTTGTAAATAATGTGAATAAACTTGCGCGTCAGTTATAGTGTCTTCCTCCCTAATGGATGAGTTTATTCACGGGTCATTGGTACAGACTACTTTAAATAATTATTATTTATAATGTGATGCATATGGACTTGCGCGTTGGCTATAGGCTTTCCTCCCTAACGGATGAGCTTATATGCGGTTCACTGGTACAAACTTATATAATTGATGGTTGTAGAAAGTTATCTGAGCGCGTGTTTACTTCTCCAACAGTAAGGCACATAAGCTTGGGCAGCAGACTTGGGATCAAATAATGGTGTACACTTAGATGTAAATAATTAGTATCCTCCCCAATGGAGTCACTGCTATTATTTGCATGGCTAAAGAGGAACCTACTATTAATTATTTTGTCATGAGGTTAGGTTGACGAATGAAATTAATGGATAAAACATTCTCTTGTAAATGTTGGGTTTGTAAACATCCACACTAACATGGCTTGCAGACTCACGGTGCTTGAGATGTCGGTGAATTTTATTTTATATTATTTTGAGGGAATCAATATAAAAGGATAAAATTCGAAGATTTGATCGGTGTATTTATTTATGATTCTCTGCAATTTCAAATGGTTTCATTTTACTTATTGCTAACTAAAAGAAAACATATTTACTGGTCCAAAGTTAGATGATTACAAAAGAATCTTGGTTTTGAATATTACCTCTTAGGAAAATATAAGTATGTTCTCACTAAGGATATCCCATGATGCCTTTTAAAGTCTCTAGTGAAGAGGTGAGAGGTTCATAGAAATATGATGGTCTCATGCGACTCTTTAGATACTTGAGTAAGTTAGATAGGCGGGAGGTCATGGTTGAATTGATGAATGAATTGGAAATGCTTGGAATAGAAATTGAAAGGGAAACCTAGATCAATTTAATTCTGCGTAGTTTACCTAGGTGTTTTGAGCAAGTTCTACCTGAAATACAAGAGGTTGTATTTGGTGGGAAACTTCTGACAAAACATGTGGCGAAGGAAAGCGATTTTCATCATGATGTGAACAAGGTTAGTATCTCATTCACTAGTCGTTGAAGCATGATTAGTGATGACATCAGCTAACACATTGTGTGTAGATACCGGAATCACTAAAAGCATGTAACTAAGTGATGATGAGATTATTATTGGGTACATGGGTATACTACGAGAGTAGTGGCTGTTGCAGTGGGAGTTGTTTATTTATCTCACAATATGAATAAACGCTTGATTATGAGAAATTGTCTTTACGTACGTTTTCATAGAAAGAATTTAATTTCAGTTTCTATGCATTTACAGATAGATACTCCATTTCATTTAAATGACATGGTCATAGTAATGAAGGATGGAGCTATAATTTGTTCTTGTACGTTGGCGACAATTTGTTCACTCTTAAATCATGGTCATCCCACGGATGCAACAAATAGTAATTAATAACACATCTTCTAATCCTAATAAGAGAAAGACTCTTATGGAAATGGTTAGATAGATGATGAGTTATTTGGAATTATTAAATTCATTTTTTGGATATGCCCTAGAAACATTAATTCGTATGAATGTTTGTCTGTTTGTGGGATATCTTAGAAAAATGAAGGGTGATGTTTTATTTAGTCCAAAAGATCGAAGGGTGATTGTTAACACAAACACTAGATTTTTGGAAAAGGACTATGTATTAAATCATAATGCCATGTATATATTGTTCTAAAGGAAATGAGAGGGAAAACACTAAGTATTAATACCAAGTGTACAAGAGGATTTACCACAAGGTAAACTGCAACGCGTGTCACATCTGATACACAATTGCGTGTAGTGCCTTGTCGTAGTGGGAATGTTATTCGACAACCTGTAAGATATATGTTTTGGGAGAGTCGTGAGACTTGGTCCCTAGTAAACATGGAATGGACCCACGGATACGACGAAGCACTACAAGATAAAAATGTCGAATCTTAGCAAGGTGCAATGATTTCTGAAATAGAATCGATGGATTCTAAATTAGATCTGGCTGCTTGTAGAACCACGGATGGTGTGAAATCCATTGGAAGTGGCTTTGTAAAATAAAAGAGGATCATAGGATAAGGTGAAAACCTTGGAAGCAAAGCTTGTTGTGAAAAGGTATACTCAGAAATAAAGGGTCCGATTATGAGAAAACATGTTCGCTGATAGCTATGCCTATGTTGATCCATACTCTTTTATCTGTTGCTACTCATATGAAATATGAGGGATAACAAATAGATGTCAAGACAGCTTTCCTAATTGGAAGTCTCTAGGAAAACATCTATGTGAAGCAACCAGAGTGATTCATTGCAAAGAGCTAAGAGCATTGTGATAGTAAGCTTAAAAGTGTCCATTAATGGACTAAAGCAAGCTTCAAGATCATGAAACATCCATTTTGATGAGGAAATCCAGGCATATGGATTTATTCAATGCACGGATGTGTCTTGTGTATTGTAAAGAGTGATGGAAATGTGGTGGTATTTCTTGTACTGTACGTAGATGATATATTGCTCATTGGAGACAATGAAAGAGTATCGTTAGGCGCGTGGGTATGGCTAAAAAAGCAGCATGTAATGAAGGACTTGAGAAGAAGCAAACGATATCCTTTTGATCACGGTAATACGGTTCACAAGAAGGGATGTTATGCTTGTCTCGAGCTTCATGAGATGATATGATCCTTACTTGTTTTAGCATGTGACTTCATGTTATGCTTGTATATCTTTTCACGTCCAAAGTGGCGCAGACTTAGGGTTCCAGGAAATTGAGATGACTTAATTATTGGGGTACAGCAGAGACCAGGAGAAGAAATTGGGTTGGGCCTCCATTGGGCTTAAGTATCCAAGCTTAGCCCAAAGCTTATACTTAAGTCCAATAATAATAATATAGTCCACTAAAATATTATTACTGAACTGCCTTTCCAATCCCAAAATTATGTTTTGAGCTCCTTATTATGAGCCCTAAATTCTTCCCGTGTTTAAGATATACAATGCCCATTAATTAATTAAGTTACTGACAACTCAAATTAATTAATATTTCTTCCGAGAGTAGTATCACTCAACCTTATTATCATGCCGGAATTAATCCACTTGCAAGATTTACATGATAAACATTATGAGTTTCTCAAGGGAACATCATCAACCTAAAACGGACACGGATTCCTTCTACAATTAACAGCACACCATAGAGACATATCTCTTTGATTCATCAATGGGTAAGATTTACATGTAATTAAATCAACAAACTCGGTGAGTTGGAAAATAGTGATGTCTCTATGGTGTGGTGTTGATTATAGAAGGAATCCTGTCTGATTTAGGTTGATGATGTCCCCTTGAGAAGCTCATAAGGATTATCATATAAACCCTGCAAGTGGATTTATTCCGGCATGATAATGAGGTTGAGTGGTACTACTCTCGGATGAGATATTAATTAATGGAGTTGTCAGTAACTTAATTAATTAATGGACATTGTATATCTTAAACATGAGGAGATTAACGGGCTCATAATAAGAAGGAGCTCATAACGTAATTATGGGATTTGAACGATAGTGCAGTAATAATATTTTAGTCGTATATATTATTATTATTGGACTTAAGTATCAGCTTTGGGGCTAAGCTTGGATATTTAAGCTCAATGGAGGCCCAACTCTAATTTCTCCTCCTAATCCCTGTTGTAGCCCATATATAAGTCATCCCAACTGTTCTAACCCTAAGAGAGACATGCCTAACACGTGAAGAGGGTAGATACAACAGAAGATCAAGAGGTCGTTTGCTGTTGCTGTCCGCCAACTTGCACAATTTTTATAAAATATTACTGACATCATAATATGACGTGTGATATACTGACGGAAAATCACGGAAAAGAGAATCATTTTAGTGTGTAGATCACTGAAATCCAATATCGGATGAGAGAGTTATTCCCAAAACGGTGAGGCTGCATAGGATGCCAGCGAGAATTCATCTTCTCCAACATACCCTGATGAAAGGTAATACGTTTCTTGTATTATTGCTTCCGTTGAATGTTAGAAATGTATGAAACTCTAACATTTCACATTAACCAAATGATCGAACGCCAACATATGCATCATGATAATGGAAATGAGCATCACGATGAAGGATTTTTATGAACAATGATGATGGAAATAAGCATCATGATGAAAGAAATAAACATCATGATGTAGGAAATGAGCACCATGATGAAGGAAATACGCATCTTGTAGAAAGAAATAGGCATCATGAAGAAGGAAATGAGCATCATGATGAAGAAAATATACATCATGATGAAGGAAATGTGCATCACGATGAAGGAAATTAGCATCATGATGAAGGAAATGAGCATCATGATGTTTGAAATAAGCATCATGATGAAAGAAAAGAGCATCATGATGAAAGAAAAAAGCATCATGATTAGGGAAATGAGCATCATGATGAAGGAAATATGCATCATAATAATGGAAATGAGCATCATGATGTAGTAAATAAGCATCATGACGTAGGAAATAAGCATCATGACAAAGGAAATAAGCATCATGACGTAGGATATGAGCATCATGACGAAGAAAATGAGCATCATGATGAAGGATTTATGCATCATGATGATGGAAATAAGCATCGTGATGAAGAAAATGAGCATCATGATGAAGAAAATATGCATTATAAAGAAGGAAATAAGCATCATGATGGAGGAAATGAGCATCATGATGACAGAAATATGCATCATGATGAAGGAAATGAGCATCATTATGTAGGAAATGAGAATCATGATGAAGTATTTAAGCATCATGATGAAAAAATGAGCATCATGATGTGGGAAATGAGCATCATGATGTGGGAAATGAGCATCATTATGATGGAAATACACATCATAATGAAGGGAATAAGCATTATGATGAAGTATTATGCACCATGATGATAGAAATGAACATCATGTTGAAGGAAATACGCATCATGATGAAGGAAATACAAATCATGATGAAGGAAAATAGCGTAATGTTAAAGGAAATAAACATCATTTTGAAGGAAATATGTATCATGATGAAGGAAATGAGCATCATGATGTAAGAAATAAGCATCATGATGAAAGAAACATGCAGCTTGATGAAGGAAATGAGTATCATCATGCAGAAAGTGAGCATCATGATGAAAGATTTATGCATTATAATGATGGAAATGAGCATCGTGATGATGGAAAATAGCATCATGATGAAAGAAATATGCGTTATGATGAAGCAAATGAGCATCATGATAAAGAAAATATACATCATGATGGAGGAAATGTGCATCATGATAAAGAAAATGAGCATCATGATGTTTGAAATAATCATCATGATGAAAGAATAGAGCATCATGATAAGGGAAATGAGCATCATGATGAAGGAAACATGCATCTTGATGAAGTAAATGAGCATAATGATGAAGAAAATGAGCATCACAATGAAGGATTTATGCATCATGATGATGGAAATAAGCATCGTGATGAAGGAAATGAGCATCATGATAAAGAAAATATGCATCATGAAGAAGAAATAAGCATTATGATGGGGGAAATGAGCATCATGATGATGGAAATGAGCATTATGATGACAGAAATATGCTTCATGATGAAGAAAATGAGCATCATTATGTAGAAAATGAGCATCATGATGAAGGAAACACGCATCATTATTAAGGAAATGAGCATCATGATGAAGGATTTAAGCATCATGATGAAGGAAATGAGCATTATGATGAAGGATTTATGAATAATGATGAAGAAAATGAGTATCATGATGTGGGAAATGAGCTTCATTATAATATCTTAGCTCAACTAGATTTTTTTAGAAAGCCCAAAACCTATTTATTTATTTTTATGGCCCAAAAGGCCAGTCCTATCTTAGCCCAACTAGATTTTTTTTAGAAAGCCCAAAACCTATTTATTTATTTTTGTGACCCAAAAGGTCAGCCCTCTCTTAGCCCAACTAGATTTTTTTAGAAAGCCCAAACTTATTTATTTATTTATTTTGTGGCCCAAAGCTTCAGCCCACTTAAATGGCCTGATATATAAATATTAAGGCTAAAGTTAAAAAAAAAAGAGAAGAACGGGAGAAGAAAAACAAAAGAGGGGAAAGAAGAGAGTGAAGACGAGAAACCACTGTTGATCAAATTCTCCCTTAGAACCCTAATCCTAGGTGGTTTCTAAGTTGTTTTGAGGTAAGTGGTGTGTGAATTAAGCTTCCTTCTTTCATGGTTTTGTAATTTTGTGGTTTTTCTTTTTGGTATGTGGGTAATTCACAGACTGTTCGAACTGATTTTGACATAGCTATTGCCCTCAAAAGTTTGCAAACTTAATTTCTGTACGTAGCTGAACTCGTTAGATTTCCTTTGCCACTTGAAACGCCTCAATCCAATTATCTACAATTAGTTATGATTTTTCTCGTAAACTGCCGCTAGCTGGAAAATTTCAGAATTTTTACGTCGAATTCAACTTTATTTTCCATCGTTTCTTTTAGTTAATGTATTGAAATGGGTTATGTGGAATTGGGAACTGATGTTAAGGAGTTACATGACATTTTTATTTAATATCGACTCGTTCGAACTCGATTAGGATTTGTTTTTAGCAATGAAAGGTGATGTTACCGCTAATAGTTAGTTATATTTGATTTGTCTTTAATTGCTCATCTCCTTTCTAGGTAAAGAACCATCGACGAAGGGCAAGGGACCAACTTCAGATTTCGAAGAGAGTTAATCACTTCCTTGTGAGTTGATAATTCGGGAAAGCCTTCTCTTGTGGGAAGTGTGGACCCTCGATAAATGTGCATTTATTTTAGTTTTAGTTAATTGATAAAAAAATTATTTGATATTGTGTTATGTGGTAAAGAGGCTGATTGGCTCGATTGCTCTGGTTAGAGTCCTGTTAGCCATTTTATGAGTATTATTGATTTTAACTTATGTTGAAGAGCCTTGCCGACTCTATATCTGATAGAATTTATTGTGAATTATTTGAGAATTGATTTCTGGCTATTCTTGTGTGCTATTTTAGACTCTAACTTGAGTCGTTATTCATCTTATGATGCATATGCATATGTATGCCCGGTACCAAGGTTAAGTAGCCCGAATTGGTCACGGTTCGGGTGAGTTGGAGTGACATTGATTAAGTAGCACGAATTGTTGCGGTTCGGGTTAGTTAGAGTGACAACCAAGTTGCCCGTTGCTTGGCAAACCCCGGTGAGTTAGATCTAATGGGAAACCTGTCCATTTGCCAAATACTGATACTCTGGACGGTGATCCTTAGATGGATCAGTCTATTATAGGCTCATTCAACGTCACCGGTGTAGGACATGCATGTCATATATGTTTATATGTTTGATCATTTCAAGTATTCACGTCGATATTGAATTGTGAACTTTAGTACTTGGCGTGTTGAGAAAGAATATTAATGTGCATTTTATCTAGAGTAACGGTGACGGGCTTGGACTGTGTCTCGACGGAGAGCTCAGTTCGAGGAGGATATTGACTACACACGCGTCTTTTGTGTGATGACATGTTGTTTGAACTAATTGTGTTATTCGTAAATGTGCACTAAGGTTTTTATTTTCATTAATATGTATACTGAGTGAGAAATAGTTATTGTGGGACGAAATGTTGGATTTAATGTTATGAACCGCGAGTGGGAATACATGCTTCGTATAAGGGTCGGGGTGACCGGCTTATCACCTCACTGAGCTAGTGGTTTTGCTTACCCCATCCTTCTTTCCTTTTCAGGCTGTTGATATCGTTTTTGTTGGAGGTTTGTCTATCGTTTGCTCATCATCCAATCAATGTTTTGGGCACTTTCTCTTTTATGTAAATTGACGGATTCATTGGCGAGATTATATAGTTTATATTTGGTGACCCCCTTGATGTTCTTTTGGTACTCTCGCGATGTTATATCGTTCATGTATATTTCTTTAAACTAAGTTACATCATTGTATTTTGTACCTTTGTAAATCCTTATTAATACTTTATGAGATGATGTCCTCGGGTTGTACTCATTGTTTTCAGTTGTTCAGTTCTACAGGTACTTGATAGCAAGCCTTACATTTTCTATAAACTTGTGGAGTGGAGTGCACCCATTCCGCGAAATTTATAGGTAACGTGGCAGTTGTCGCGTTCTGTCTGGGGTCGGGGCGTGACAACTTTCTTGGTATCAGAGCCTGGTTTTATGATTCTCATTCTTTTTGAGTCTAGCCAATGGGTCCAACTTTTTTCTATGTCATCCTAAGATATCGTATTGTCTTGATGTTGACCTTGCATTTTTTTTCCTTTATTCCTTTCAGTCATTATGGCTCCTCCAGTTCGTCGTCAAGGTCGAGGACACGCTCCTCGTGATCCTCCGAGTCCTCTACTCTCTTCTGTTCCTCGTGGACCTCAAGGACATGTTTCTTCCGATCATGTTCCTCTGATGGTTACGGACCCTATCAATTCTGATCATAGGGTGCCAGTTTCCCAGGTAGAGCAACCACGGGCCCAGTTGCGGGTTGAGCATATGATGACACCGGCGCAGTACCAATTATATTATGATCACATTCGAATACATGGTGTTCCACCACCTACAACGGCTCATTCGACTACGACTGTCACTAAAGAGGTTCTTCGTGCTAATGAACCGATTCGACCTACAACTAATGTACCAGTTTTTACTCCAGAAATGGCTTTAGGAGGTTCTACTTCTCGAGGTGCACTTTTTATACCTGATTTGGTGAAAGCAGTTAAAAACATGGGGACTTCAAAATTTGACGGTGCAAGAGATGCTTCTAAAACGGGGGCATGATTAAAGTAGATTACAGAGACCTTTGACACCTTGATGATTGAAGAATGTTATCGTGTGGTCATTGCGACCAAGCTGTTAGGCCCAGATGCACGACGATGGTGGCAGAATCTAAAAGAGACATCTTCAGTTACTATTACGTGGGCTATCTTTGTGGAACAATTCAAAGATTGATACTTCTCTCAGTACATCAAGGATCAGAAGAGAAAGGAGTTCTTCAACCTCTTTCAAGGCATTATGTCGGTCGTGGAGTACAAAAGCAAATTTCTGGAATTGCGAGAATTCGCTCCTGAGTCATATACGATGAGAGACTTATGCAAGAGATTTGAAGATGGTCTTAATTTAAATATTCGAGATCGCATCAAGTCCGGAGAAAAGGCAAGGGAGCAGTTTAGTTCAGGCGAGACATAAGCTTGCACAACGATCTCAAAAGAAAAGGCAATGGAGCGCATTTCCAGGAAAAGCATCAAAAGTGTATAGGGGTGTGGGATCTTCGCGTGGCGCACTAAGTTCGGTATCTATTAGTTTTCCTCAACCTCGGGAGCAGTTTAGTAGAGGTAGGAGCAATGTCTCGGGATGGGTTGGTGAAAATCGCAAGTGCCAGAATTGCTTAAAATATCACGACGGCCCCTGTAAGGCTCCTCAAGTATGTTTTCAGCATCAACAGCCGAGACATATGCGAAGTTCTTGTCCTCAGCTTATGGGAGCGAGCAGTCAGGGTACTGGTCAGCTTCGTGGTAAACTAATATATTCTACACCCAGAGATACTCGATCTGCAGCTACCAGAGTGCCCGATGCCTCAAGCGGCCCTAGTACTCAATCACCTATGCAAGGAAGGTAGCAAATTAGAGTATTTCATATTTTCCAGGAAGAGGCTAGCTCAGATCCGAAGGTTGTGACAGGTAATTTATAATCTGAGTATTTTCACATGCTAGATCTAACCCCGCCTTGTTATGCCACTTGATTACGAATAAAACATTCATAAGAAATTCTATCTTTCTGAATTTTAAATCACAATCTCACCTAATATTGGTTCTTTAGGCCATGTGTTTGTGGGAGACCATCAGGTCTACGCTTTATTTGAACCAGGTTCTGATAGGTCTTATATCCAGGATGATCTTATTGTGATCTTAGATTATCCTATCTCTCATTTGTCACCTGGAATTATCGTTCATACCCCTCTTGGAGAACGTCTAATTCGTGATTCGGTATTCCTTGGTTGTCCATTGAAGATCAAAGATGTCATTTTAGAGGCTGAATTGATACCATTGCCTTTGATTGATTTTGATGTTATTCTTGGCATGGATTGGCTTTCTTCTCATCATGCAATTCCTGACTGCCATGAGAAGATTGTTTTTTTTCGTAGACCAAGATTCTCAGAACTTGTTTTTGAAGGTAAACTTCAAACGAGATCCCTCTCTTTTATTTCAATGTTGACTGCGCCTAAATTAATGCGTAAGGGTTGTGAGGCATTCTTGGCATTTGTCATCGATACTTCTCTTTCTGAAACTAAACTAGATGACATCCCGATCATGAATGAATTTCCTGATGTCTTTTCCGAAGACTTACCAGGACAACCTCCGAATCGAGAGATTGATTTTTCCATTGACGTACTTCCTGGAATCACACCTATATCGATTACTCCATATCGAATGTCGCCTGCTGAGCTCAAGGAACTCCAGACACAACTTGGGTAATTACTGGAGAAGGGGTTCATACGACCTAGCACATCTCTGTGGGGTGCTCCAGTTCTTTTTGTCAAGAAGAAAGATGGATCACTTCGCATGTGTGTCTACTACCGTCAATTGAACAAGGTGACAATCAAGAACAAATATCCTCTTCCAAGAATCGATGATCTGTTTGATCAATTGCAAGGAGCAACTGTGTTCTCAAAAATTAATTTGCGATCTGGTTATCACCAACTCAAGATTTGGGAATCTGATATCCCTAAGTCTGCTTTTCTAATCAGATACAGTCATTTTGAATTCCGTGTTACGCCTTTTGGACTCACAAATGCTCCTGCAGCTTTTATGGATCTTATGAATCGGGTCTTTCAGCCGTACTTAGATAAGTTTGTCATCATCTTCATTGATGACATTCTTATTTATTCTAAATCAGACGACGAGCATTCTCATCTTCTAAGAATTGCTCTGAACATTCTCAGAAAAAATCAACTTTATGCTAAATTCTCGAAGTGTGATTTTTTGCTTCGTGAGGTAAGCTTTTTGGGTCATCACATTTCTTAAGAAGGAATCTACATCGATCCAGTGAAGATTCAAGCTATACTAGATTGGGAGCGTCCAAAGAACGTGACAGAGATTCGTTGTTTTCTGGGATTAGCTGGATATTATCGACGGTTTATCAAAGACTTTTCGTTATTGGCTTAATCTTTAATTAAATTGACTCGGAAAGGGGTAAAATTTGAATGGAGTGAAGAATGCGAGGAAGCATTTCTAGAATTGAAAAGATGACTCATTTCAGCTCCTATTATTGCTTTGCCAGACCCAATGATTGGAGATTATAGCATTTATAGCAACGCCTCGAGACAAGGATTAGGATGCGTTCTCATGTAAGAAGGAAGGTTATTGCCTACGCTTCAAGGCAATTGAAGAAGAACGAAGAAAATTATCCTACACATGATTTAGAGTTGGCTGCAATCGTCTTTGCATTGAAGATCTGGAGGCACTATCTGTATGGTGCAACTTGTCGGGTTTTCACTGATCACAAGAGCTTAAAATATCACCACGTAAAAGGAGCTCAACCTCAGGCAAAGGCGATGGATGGAGTTGATTAGTGACTATGACTTAGTCATCGATTATCATCCTAGCAAGGCGAACGTTGTTGTAGATGCTCTGAGCAGAAAGTCTTCTACCTCACTTGCTTCGATTCAATCTTTTTATCTTCCTATGTTGGAGCAATTTAAATTTTTACACATTTCGCTCGATTGTGAAAAATCTAATGATTCTGCCTTAATCGCCAAATTCGAGGTTAGACCTACCTTATTCAAGCAAATTCGAGAAAGACAATCACATGATGTTCATTTACAACAGAAGATGGTGAAGCTAAATCAAGGAAAAGAAAGAGAATTTCAAATTCGGGATGATGAACTTCTTACTTTTAAAAATCGTGTTTGTGTTCCATCAAAACTTGATGTTCGTAGAGCTATTCTTGAGGAAGCCCATTCTTCAGCCTATTCTATGCATCCTGGTAGTACCAAAATGTACAGAACACTTTGGGAGCATTATTGGTGGCCAGGTATGAAACGGGACATTGCTGAATTTGTATCAAAGTTCTTTTCATTCCAACAGATTAAAGCGGAACACCAAAAACCAGCCGGCATGCTTCAACCACTACCTATTCCTGAGTGGAAATGGGAAAACGTCACAATGGATTTTTTTCTGGTTTACCTCGAACCCAAAAGGGTCATGACTCAATTTGAGTCATTGTCGATCGTCTGACGAAATCGGCACATTTCCATCCAGTGCATACCAACGAATCTTTAGAGAAACTTGCCAAGTTTTATGTCGATGAGATTGTGAGATTACACGGAGTACTAGTATCAATCATATCTGATCGTGATCCAAGATTCACTTCCCGTTTTTGGCCTAGTCTGCAGAAAGCGCTAGGTACAAAATTACTATTCAGTACCTCGTTTCATCCACAGACTGATGGACAGTTTAAGAGAACTATACAGACACTAGAAGACATGCTACGTGAAGCGGTGTTGAATTTGGGAGGTAGCTAGGATAAGTACGTGACTTTGGTGGAGTTCGCTTATAACAACAGTTATCATTCAAGCATTGGAATGCCCCGTACGAAGATCTGTATGGCCGAAAGTGTCGAACACCGCTCTTTTGGGATGAGATTGGCGGAAGACAAATCGAACAAGTAGAGCTCATCGAAGATGCGAAGGCAAAAATACAACTTATTCGAGACAGACTTAAGGAAGCGCAAGATCAACAGAAAAGCTACGCATATAATAGGAGGCGCGATTTGGAGTTTAATGAAGGAGACAAAGTTTTTCTGAAAGTTTCTCCATGGAAGGGCGTGTTGCGATTCCGCCGTCGAGGAAAGTTGAGTCCAAGGTATATTGGCCCGTTTACGATCGTGCAAAGGATTGGTCGTGTCGCGTATCGACTTGAGCTACCATCAGAATTGTCGAAGATTCACGATGTCTTCCATGTCTCTATGCTTAGAAAATATGAACCAGATCCTTCGTACGTGCTCAAATATCCCCCAGTTGTATTAAAGGAAAATCTATTGTACGAAGTACAACCTGTTCAAATTGTAGATCGCCGAGAGAAAATGCTTCGTAACAAATCCATTCCTATGGTGACAGTTCTATGGAGAAGTGATCAAATTGAAGAAGAAACATTGGAACCAGAGTCAGTCATGCGTCAACACCATCCAAATCTCTTTTCATCTCTAGGTACGTTTATGTTTCGAGGACGAAACTTTTTAGAGGAGGGGATACTTTATAATATCTTAGGTCAACTAGATTTTTTTTTAGAAAGCCCAAAACCTATTTATTAATTTTTATGGCCCAAAAGGCCAGCCCTATCTTAGCCCAACTAGATTTTTTTTAGAAAGCCCAAAACCTATTTATTTATTTTTATGGCCCAAAAGGTCAGCCCTATCTTAGCCCAACTAGATTTTTTTTTTAGAAGAAAGCACAAACTTATTTATTTATTTATTTTGTGGACCAAAGTTTCAGCCCACTTAAATGGCCTGATATATAATTATTAAGGCTAAAGTTAAAAAAAAAAAAGAGAAGAACGGGAGAGAAGAAAAACAAAAGAGGGGAAAGAAGAGAGTGAAGAGGAGAAACCCTTGTTGATCAATTTCTCCCTTACAACCCTCATCCTAGGTGATTTCTAAGTTGTTTTGAGGTAAGTGGTGTGTGAATTAAGCTTCCTTCTTCCATGGTATTGTAATTTTGTGGGGTTTTTCTTTTTGGTATATGGGTAATTCGCAGACTGTTCGAACTAATTTTGACATAGCTATTGCCCTCTAAAGTTTGCAAACTTAATTTCTGTACGTAGCTGAACTCGTTAGCTTTCCGTAGCCACTTGAAACGTCTCAATCTGATTATTCTACAATTAGTTATGATTTTTCTCGTAAACTGCCGCTAGCTGGAAAATTTCAGAATTTTTATGTTGAATTCAAATTTATTTTCTATCGTTTCGTTTAGTTAATGTATTGAAATGGGTTATGTGGGATTGGGAACTGATGTTAAGTAGTTACATGCCATTTTTATTTAATATCGACTCGTTCGAACTCGATTAGGATTTGTTTTTAGCAATGAAAGATGATGTTACCTCTAATAGTTAGTTATATTTGATTTGTCTTTAATTGCTCATCTCCTTTCTAGGTAAAGAACCATCGACGAAGGGCAAGGGACCGACTTCAGATTTCGAAGAGAGTTAATCACATCCTTGTGAGTTGATAATTTGGGAACGACTTCTCTTGTGAGAAGTGTGGACCCTCGATAAATGTGCATTTATTTTAGTTTTAGTTAATTGATAAGAAAATTATTTGGTATTGTGTTATGTGGTAAAGAGCCTGATTGGCTCGATTGCTCTGGTTAGAGTCCTGTTAGCCATTTTATGAGTATTATTGATTTTAACTTATGTTGAAGAGCCTTGCCGGCTCGAAATCTGATAACATTTATTGTGAATTATTTGAGAATTGATTTCTTGTTATTCTTGTGTGCTTTTTAACACTCTAACTTGAGTTGTTATTCATCTTATGATGCATATGCATATTTATGCCTGGTACCAAGGTTAAGTAGCCCGAATTGGTCACGGTTCGGGTGAGTTGGAGCAACATTGATTAAGTAGCCCGAATTGTCGCGGTTCGGGTGAGTTAGAGTGACAACCAAGTTGCCCGTTGCTTGGTAAACCCGGGTGAGTTAGATCTAACGGTGCACCTGTCCATTTGCCAAATACTGATACTCTGGAGGGTGATCGTTAGATGGATCAGTCTATTATAGGCTCAGTCAACGTCACGGGTGTGGGACATGCATGTCATATATGTTTATATGTTTGATCATTTCAAGTATTCACGTCGATATTGAATTGTGAACTTTAGTACTTGGCGTGTTGAGAAAGAATATTAATGTGCATTTTATCTAGAGTAACGGTGACGGGCTTGGACTGTGTCTCGACGGAGAGCTCAGTTCGAGGAGGATATTGACTACCCACGCATCTTTTATATGATAACATGTTGTTTGAACTAATTGTGTTATTCGTAAATGTGCACTAAGGTTTTTATTTTCATTAATATGTATACTGAATGAGAAATAGTTATTGTGGGACGAAATATTGGATTTAATGTTATGAACCGCGATTGGGAATACATGCTTCGTATAAGGGTCGGGGTGACCGGCTTAACACCTCACTGAGCTAGTGGTTTTGCTCACCCCCATCATTCTTTCCTTTTCAGGCTGTTGATACGTTTTCGTTGGAGGTTTGCCTATCATTTGCTCGTCATCCAATCAGTGTTTTGGGTACTTTCTCTTTTATGTAAATTGACGGATTCAATGGCGAGATTGTATAGTTTATATTTGGTGACCCCCTTGATGTTCTTTTTAGTACTCTTGCGATATTATATCGTTCATGTATATTTTCTTTAAACTAAGTTAC
This sequence comes from Pogostemon cablin, assembly GCA_023678885.1. Classification (NCBI taxonomy): domain Eukaryota; kingdom Viridiplantae; phylum Streptophyta; class Magnoliopsida; order Lamiales; family Lamiaceae; genus Pogostemon; species Pogostemon cablin. The sequence continues at coordinate 14,686,316 of CM042988.1, forward strand.
ATCGTTGTATTTTTTACCTTTGTAAATCCTTATTGATACTTTATGAGATGATGTCCTCGAGTTGTACCCGTTGTTATCAGTTATTCAGTTCTACAGGTACTAGATAGCAAGCCTTACGTTTTCTATAAACTTTGTGGAGTGGAGTGCACCCATTCCGCGAAATTTATGGTTAACATGGCGGTTGTTGCATTCTGTCTGGGGTCGGGGTGAGACATTCATTATGAAGGAAATACGCATCATAATGAAGGGAATAAGCATCATGATGAAGTATTATGCATCGTAATGATGGAAATGAGCATCATGATGAAGGAAATACGCATCATGATGAAGGAAAAGAGCATCATGTTGAAGTAAATGAGCATCACGATGAAGGAAATATGCATCATGACAAAGGAAATGAGCATCATGATGTAATAAATAAGCATCATGATGAAAGAAACATGCAGCTTGATGAAGGAAATGAGTATCATCACGCAGAAAATGAGCATCATGATGAAAGATTTATGCATTATAATGATGGAAATAAGCATCATGATGAAGGAAATGAGCATCATGATGAAAGAGCATTTGGGTCATGATGAATGAAATGATCATCATGATGAAGAAAATGTGCTTCATGATGGAAGAAATATACATCATGATGGAGGAAATGAGCATCATGATGAAGGAAATGAGCATCCTGATGTTTGAAATAAGCATTACGCTGAAAGAAAAGAGCATCATGATAAGGGAAATGAGCATCATGATAAAGGAAATATGCATCATGATAAAGGAAATGAGCATCATGATGTAGGAAATAAGCATCATGATGAAGGAAACATGCATCTTGATGAAGGAAATGCGCTTCATGATGAAGAAAATATACATCATGATGGAGGAAATGAGCATCATGATGTTTGAAATAAGCATTACGATGAAAGAAAAGAGCATCATGATAAGAGAAATGAGCATCATGATGAAGGAAATATGCATCATGATAAAGGAAATGAACATCATGATGTAGGAAATAAGTATCATGATGAAGCAAACATGCATCTTGATGAATAAAATGAGCATCATGATAAAGAAATTGAGCATCACGATGAAAGATTCATGCATCCTGATGATGGAAATAAGCATCGTGATGAAGGAAATGAGCATCATGTTAAAGAAAATATGCATAATAAAAAAGAAAATAAGCATCATGATGGAGGAAATTAGCATCATGATGTGGGAAATGAGCACCACTATGATGGAAATACACATCATAATGAAGGAAATAAGCATCATGATAAAATATTATACATCATGATGATGAAAATGAACATCATGATGAAGGAAATACGCATCATGATGAAGGAAATACACATCATGATGATGGAAAATAGCATAATGTTGAAGGAAATGAGCACCACGTTGAAGGAAATATGCCTCATTATGAAGGAAATGAGCATCATGATGTAAGAAATAAGCATCATGATGAAAGAAACATGCAGCTTGATGAAGGAAATGAGTATCATCACGCAGAAAGTGAGCATCATGATGAAAGATTTATGCATTATAATGATGGAAATGAGCATCGTGATGAAGGAAAATAGCATCATGATGAAAGAAATATGCGTCATGATGAAGGAAATGAGCATCATGATGAAGAAAATATACATCATTATGGAGTAAATGCGCATCATGATAAAGGAAATGAGTATCATGATGTTTGAAGTAACCATCATGATGAAAGAATAGAGCATCATGTTAAGGGAAAAGAGCATCATGATGAAGGAAATATGCATAATGATAAAGGAAATGAGCATCATGATGTAGGAAATAAGCATCATGATGAAGGAAACATGCATCTTGATGAAGTAAATGAGCATCATGATGAAGAAAATGAGCATCACAATGAAGGATTTATGCATTATGAAGGAAATAAGCATCTTGATAAAGAAAATATGCATCATAAAAAAGAAAATAAGCATAATGATGGGGGAAATGAGCATCATGATGATGGAAATAAGCATCATGATGACAGAAATATTCTTCATGATGAAGAAAATGAGCATCATTATGTAGAAAATGAGCATCATGATGAAGGAAATACTCATCATTATTAAGGAAATGAGCATCATGACGAAGGATTTAAGCATCATGATGAAGGAAATGAGCATTATGATGAAGGATTTATGAATAATGATGAAGGAAATGAGCATCATGATGTAGAAAATGAGCTTCATTATGAAGGAAATACACATCATAATGAAGGGAATAAGCATCATGATGAAGTATTATGCATCATGATTATGGAAATGAGCATCATGATGAAGAAAAAGAACATCATGATGAATAAAATGAGCATCACGTTGAAGGAAATAAGCATCATGACGAAGGAAATGAGCATCATGATGTAATAAATAAGCATCATGATGAAAGAAACATGCAGCTTGATGAAGGAAATGAGTATCATCACGCAGAAAATGAGCATCATGATGAAAGATTTATGCATTATAATGATGGAAATAAGCATCGTGATGAAGGAAATGAGCATGATGATGAAAGAGCATTTGGGTCATGATGACGGAAATGATCATCGTGATGAAGGAAATGCGCTTCATGATGAAGAAAATATACATCATGATGGAGGCAATGAGCATCATGATGAAGGAAATGAGCATCATGATGTTTGAAATAAGCATTATGATGAAAGAAAAGAGCATCATGATAAGGGAAAAAAGCATCATGATGAAGGAAATATGCATCATGATAATGGAAATGAGCATCATGATATAGGAAATAAGCATCATGATGAAGGAAATATGCATCTTGACGAAGAAAATGAGCATCATGATGAAGAAAATGAGCATCACGATGAAGGATTCATGCATACTGATGATGGAAATAAGCATCGCGATGAAGGAAATGAGCATCATGTTAAAGAAAATATGCATAATAAAGAAGAAAATAAGCATCATGATGGAGGAAATGAGCGTCATTATGTAGGAAATGAGCATCATGATGAAGTATTTAAGCATCATGATGAAGGAAATGAACATCATGATGAAGGATTTATGAATAATGATGAAGGAAATGAGCATCATGATATGGGAAAGAGCATCATATGATGGAAATACACATCGTAATGAAGGGAATAAGCATCATGAAGAAGTATTATGCATCATGATGATGGAAATAAACATCCTGGTGAAGGAAATACGCATCATGATGAAGGAAATACACATCATAATGAAGGAAAATAGCATAATGTTGAAGGAAATAAGAATCACGTTGAAGGAAATATGCATCATGAAGAAGGAAATGAGCATCATGATGTAAAAAATAAGCATCATGATGAAAGAAACATGCAGCCTGATGAAGGAAATGAGTATCATCACACAGAAAGTGAGCATCATGATGAAAGATTTATGCATTATAATGATGGAAATGAGCGTCGCGATTAAGGAAAATAGCATCATGATGAAGAAAATATACATCATGATGGAGGAAATTTTCATGATGATAAAGGAAATGAGCATCATGATGTTTGAAATAACCATCATGATGACAGAATAGAGCATCATGAAAAGTGAAATGAGCGTCATGATGAAGAATTTATGATTAATGATGAAGAAAATGAGCATCATGATGTGGGAAATGAGCTTCATTATGAAGGAAATATGCATCATAATGAATAGAATAAGCATCATGATGAAGTATTATGCATCATGATGATGGAAATGAACATCATGATGAAGGAAAAGAACATCATGTTGAAGGAAATGAGCATCACGTTGAAGGAAATATGCATCATGACGAAGGAAATGAGCATCAAGATGTAATAAATAAGCATCATGATGAAAGAAACATGCAGCTTGATGAAGGAAATGAGTATCATCAAGCAGAAAATGAGCATCATGATGAAAGATTTATGCATTATAATGATAGAAATAAGCATCGTGATGTAGGAAATGAGCATGATGATGAAAGAGCATTTGGGTCATGATGACGGAAATGATCATCGTGATGAAGGAAATGCGCTTCATGATGAAGAAAATATACATCATGATGGAGGCAATGAGCATCATGATGAAGGAAATGAGCATCATGATGTTTGAAATAAGCATTATGATGAAAGAAAAGAGCATCATGATAAGGGAAAAGAGCATCATGATGAAGGAAATATGCATCATGATAAAGGAAATGAGCATCATGATATAGGAAAAAAGCATCATGATGAAGGAAATATGCATCTTGACGAAGAAAATGAGCATCATGATGAAGAAAATGAGCATCACGATGAAGGATTCATGCATCCTGATGATGGAAATAAGCATCTCGATGAAGGAAATGAGCATCATGTTAAAGAAAATATGCATAATAAAGAAGAAAATAAGCATCATGATGGAGGAAATGAGCGTCATGATGACAGAAATACGCATCATAATGAAGGAAATGAGCATCATTATGTGGGAAATGAGCATCATGATGAAGTATTTAAGCATCATGATGAAGGAAATGAGCATCATGATGAAGGATTTATGAATAATGATGAAGGAAATGAGCATCATGATATGGGAAAGAGCATCATTATGATGGAAATACACATCGTAATGAAGGGAATAAGCATCATGAAGAAGTATTATGCATCATGATGATGGAAATAAACATCATGGTGAAGGAAATACGCATCATGATGAAGGAAATACACATCATAAAGAAGGAAAATAGCATAATGTTGAAGGAAATAAGAATCACATTGAAGGAAATATGCATCATGAAGAAGGAAATGAGCATCGTGATGTAAGAAATAAGCATCATGATGAAAGAAACATGCAGCCTGATGAAGGAAATGAGTATCATCACACAGAAAGTGAGCATCATATTGAAAGATTTATGCATTATAATGATGGAAATGAGCGTCGCGATTAAGGAAAATAGCATCATGATGAAAGAAATATGTGTCATGATGAACGAAATGAGCATCATGATGAAGAAAATATACATCATGATGGAGGAAATGCGCATGATGATAAAGGAAATGAGCATCATGATGTTTGAAATAACCATCATGATGACAGAATAGAGTATCATGAAAAGTGAAATGAGCGTCATGATGAAGGAAATATTCATCATGATAAAGGAAATGAGCATCATGATGAAGAATTTATGATTAATGATGAAGAAAATGAGCATCATGATGTGGGAAATGAGCTTCATTATGAAGGAAATACGCATCATAATGAATAGAATAAGCATCATGATGAAGTATTATGCATCATGATGATGGAAATGAGCATCATGATGAAGGAAAAGAACATCATGTTGAGGGAAATGAGCATCACGTTGAAGGAAATATGCATCATGACGAAGGAAATGAACATCAAGATGTAATAAATAAGCATCATGATGAAAGAAACATGCAGCTTGATGAAGGAAATGAGTATCGTCACGCAGAAAATGAGAATCATGATGAAAGATTTATGCATTATAATGATATAAATAAGCATCATGATGTAGGAAATGAGCATGATGATGAAAGAGCATTTGGGTCATGATGACGGAAATGATCATCGTGATGAAGGAAATGCGCTTCATGATGAAGAAAATATACATCATGATGGAGGCAATGAGCATCATGATGAAGGAAATGAGCATCATGATGTTTGAAATAAGCATTATGATGAAAGAAAAGAGCATCATGATAAGGGAAAAAAGCATCATGATGAAGGAAATATGCATCATGATAATGGAAATGAGCATCATGATATAGGAAATAAGCATCATGATGAAGGAAATATGCATCTTGACGAAGAAAATGAGCATCATGATGAAGAAAATGAGCATCACGATGAAGGATTCATGCATACTGATGATGGAAATAAGCATCGCGATGAAGGAAATGAGCATCATGTTAAAGAAAATATGCATAATAAAGAAGAAAATAAGCATCATGATGGAGGAAATGAGCGTCATGATGACAGAAATACGCATCATAATGAAGGAAATGAGCATCATTATGTAGGAAATGAGCATCATGATGAAGTATTTAAGCATCATGATGAAGGAAATGAACATCATGATGAAGGATTTATGAATAATGATGAAGGAAATGAGCATCATGATATGGGAAAGAGCATCATTATGATGGAAATACACATCGTAATGAAGGGAATAAGCATCATGAAGAAGTATTATGCATCATGATGATGGAAATAAACATCCTGGTGAAGGAAATACGCATCATGATGAAGGAAATACACATCATAATGAAGGAAAATAGCATAATGTTGAAGGAAATAAGAATCACGTTGAAGGAAATATGCATCATGAAGAAGGAAATGAGCATCATGATGTAAAAAATAAGCATCATGATGAAAGAAACATGCAGCCTGATGAAGGAAATGAGTATCATCACACAGAAAGTGAGCATCATGATGAAAGATTTATGCATTATAATGATGGAAATGAGCGTCGCGATTAAGGAAAATAGCATCATGATGAAGAAAATATACATCATGATGGAGGAAATTTTCATGATGATAAAGGAAATGAGCATCATGATGTTTGAAATAACCATCATGATGACAGAATAGAGCATCATGAAAAGTGAAATGAGCGTCATGATGAAGAATTTATGATTAATGATGAAGAAAATGAGCATCATGATGTGGGAAATGAGCTTCATTATGAAGGAAATACGCATCATAATGAATAGAATAAGCATCATGATGAAGTATTATGCATCATGATGATGGAAATGAGCATCATGATGAAGGAAAAGAACATCATGTTGAAGGAAATGAGCATCACGTTGAAGGAAATATGCATCATGACGAAGGAAATGAGCATCAAGATGTAATAAATAAGCATCATGATGAAAGAAACATGCAGCTTGATGAAGGAAATGAGTATCATCAAGCAGAAAATGAGCATCATGATGAAAGATTTATGCATTATAATGATAGAAATAAGCATCGTGATGTAGGAAATGAGCATGATGATGAAAGAGCATTTGGGTCATGATGACGGAAATGATCATCGTGATGAAGGAAATGCGCTTCATGATGAAGAAAATATACATCATGATGGAGGCAATGAGCATCATGATGAAGGAAATGAGCATCATGATGTTTGAAATAAGCATTATGATGAAAGAAAAGAGCATCATGATAAGGGAAAAGAGCATCATGATGAAGGAAATATGCATCATGATAAAGGAAATGAGCATCATGATATAGGAAAAAAGCATCATGATGAAGGAAATATGCATCTTGACGAAGAAAATGAGCATCATGATGAAGAAAATGAGCATCACGATGAAGGATTCATGCATCCTGATGATGGAAATAAGCATCTCGATGAAGGAAATGAGCATCATGTTAAAGAAAATATGCATAATAAAGAAGAAAATAAGCATCATGATGGAGGAAATGAGCGTCATGATGACAGAAATACGCATCATAATGAAGGAAATGAGCATCATTATGTGGGAAATGAGCATCATGATGAAGTATTTAAGCATCATGATGAAGGAAATGAGCATCATGATGAAGGATTTATGAATAATGATGAAGGAAATGAGCATCATGATATGGGAAAGAGCATCATTATGATGGAAATACACATCGTAATGAAGGGAATAAGCATCATGAAGAAGTATTATGCATCATGATGATGGAAATAAACATCATGGTGAAGGAAATACGCATCATGATGAAGGAAATACACATCATAATGAAGGAAAATAGCATAATGTTGAAGGAAATAAGAATCACATTGAAGGAAATATGCATCATGAAGAAGGAAATGAGCATCATGATGTAAGAAATAAGCATCATGATGAAAGAAACATGCAGCCTGATGAAGGAAATGAGTATCATCACACAGAAAGTGAGCATCATATTGAAAGATTTATGCATTATAATGATGGAAATGAGCGTCGCGATTAAGGAAAATAGCTTCATGATGAAAGAAATATGTGTCATGATGAACGAAATGAGCATCATGATGAAGAAAATATACATCATGATGGAGGAAATGCGCATGATGATAAAGGAAATGAGCATCATGATGTTTGAAATAACCATCATGATGACAGAATAGAGTATCATGAAAAGTGAAATGAGCGTCATGATGAAGGAAATATTCATCATGATAAAGGAAATGAGCATCATGATGAAGAATTTATGATTAATGATGAAGAAAATGAGCATCATGATGTGGGAAATGAGCTTCATTATGAAGGAAATACGCATCATAATGAATAGAATAAGCATCATGATGAAGTATTATGCATCATGATGATGGAAATGAGCATCATGATGAAGGAAAAGAACATCATGTTGAGGGAAATGAGCATCACGTTGAAGGAAATATGCATCATGACGAAGGAAATGAACATCAAGATGTAATAAATAAGCATCATGATGAAAGAAACATGCAGCTTGATGAAGGAAATGAGTATCGTCACGCAGAAAATGAGAATCATGATGAAAGATTTATGCATTATAATGATATAAATAAGCATCATGATGTAGGAAATGAGCATGATGATGAAAGAGCATTTGGGTCATGATGACGGAAATGATCATCATGATGAAGGAAATGCGCTTCATGATGAAGAAAATATACATCATGTTGGAGGAAATGAGCATCATGATGAAGGAAATGAGCATCATGATGTTTGAAATAAGCATTATGATGAAAGAAAAGAGCATCATGATAAGGGAAAAGAGCATCATGATGAAGGAAATATGCATCATGATAAAGGAAATGAGCATCATGATGTAGGAAATAAGCATCATGATGAAGGAAACATGCATCTTGATGAAGAAAATGAGCATCATGATGAAGAAAATGAGAATCATGATGAAGAAAATGAGAATCATGATGAAGGATTCATGCATCCTGATGATGGAAATAAGCATCGTGATGATAGAAATGAGAATCATGTTAAAAAAAATATGCATAATAAAGAAAAAAATAGGCATCATGATGGAGGAAATGAGCGTCATGATGACAGAAATATGCATCATGATGAAATAAATAAGCATCATGATGTAAGAAATAAGCATCATGATAAAGAAACATGCAGCCTGATGAAGGAAATGAGTATCATCACACAGAAAGTGAGCATCATGATGAAAGATTTATGCATTATAATGATGGAAATGAGCGTCGTGATGAAGGAAAATAACATCATGATGAAAGAAATATGTATCATGATGAACGAAATGAGCATCATGATGAAGAAAATATACATCATGATGGAGGAAATGCGCATGATGATAAAGGAAATACACATCATAATGAAGGAAAATAGCATAATGTTGAAGGAAATAAGAATCACATTGAAGGAAATATGCATCATGAAGAAGGAAATGAGCATCATGATGTAAGAAATAAGCATCATGATGAAAGAAACATGCAGCCTGATGAAGGAAATGAGTATCATCACACAGAAAGTGAGCATCATATTGAAAGATTTATGCATTATAATGATGGAAATGAGCGTCGCGATTAAGGAAAATAGCTTCATGATGAAAGAAATATGTGTCATGATGAACGAAATGAGCATCATGATGAAGAAAATATACATCATGATGGAGGAAATGCGCATGATGATAAAGGAAATGAGCATCATGATGTTTGAAATAACCATCATGATGACAGAATAGAGTATCATGAAAAGTGAAATGAGCGTCATGATGAAGGAAATATTCATCATGATAAAGGAAATGAGCATCATGATGAAGAATTTATGATTAATGATGAAGAAAATGAGCATCATGATGTGGGAAATGAGCTTCATTATGAAGGAAATACGCATCATAATGAATAGAATAAGCATCATGATGAAGTATTATGCATCATGATGATGGAAATGAGCATCATGATGAAGGAAAAGAACATCATGTTGAGGGAAATGAGCATCACGTTGAAGGAAATATGCATCATGACGAAGGAAATGAACATCAAGATGTAATAAATAAGCATCATGATGAAAGAAACATGCAGCTTGATGAAGGAAATGAGTATCGTCACGCAGAAAATGAGAATCATGATGAAAGATTTATGCATTATAATGATATAAATAAGCATCATGATGTAGGAAATGAGCATGATGATGAAAGAGCATTTGGGTCATGATGACGGAAATGATCATCATGATGAAGGAAATGCGCTTCATGATGAAGAAAATATACATCATGTTGGAGGAAATGAGCATCATGATGAAGGAAATGAGCATCATGATGTTTGAAATAAGCATTATGATGAAAGAAAAGAGCATCATGATAAGGGAAAAGAGCATCATGATGAAGGAAATATGCATCATGATAAAGGAAATGAGCATCATGATGTTGGAAATAAGCATCATGATGAAGGAAACATGCATCTTGATGAAGAAAATGAGCATCATGATGAAGAAAATGAGAATCATGATGAAGAAAATGAGAATCATGATGAAGGATTCATGCATCCTGATGATGGAAATAAGCATCGTGATGATAGAAATGAGAATCATGTTAAAAAAAATATGCATAATAAAGAAAAAAATAGGCATCATGATGGAGGAAATGAGCGTCATGATGACAGAAATATGCATCATGATGAAATAAATAAGCATCATGATGTAAGAAATAAGCATCATGATAAAGAAACATGCAGCCCGATGAAGGAAATGAGTATCATCACACAGAAAGTGAGCATCATGATGAAAGATTTATGCATTATAATGATGGAAATGAGCGTCGTGATGAAGGAAAATAACATCATGATGAAAGAAATATGTATCATGATGAACGAAATGAGCATCATGATGAAGAAAATATACATCATGATGGAGGAAATGCGCATGATGATAAAGGAAATGAGCATCATGATGTTTGAAATAACCATCATGATGACAGAATAGAGCATCATGAAAAGGGAAATGAGCGTCATGATGAAGGAAATATTCATCATGATAAATGAAATGAGCATCATGATGAAGGATTTATGAATAATGCTAAAGAAAATGAGCATCATGATGTGGGAAATGAGCTTCATTATGAAGGAAATACGCATCATAATGAAGGGAATAAGCATCATGATGAAGTATTATGCATCATGATGATGGAAATGAGCATCATGATGAAGGAAAAGAACATCATGTTGAAGGAAATGAGCATCACGTTGAAGGAAATATGCATCATGACGAAGGAAATGAGCATCATGATGTAATAAATAGGCATTATGATGAAAGAAACATGCAACTTGATGAAAGAAATGAGTATCATCACGCAGAAAATGAGCATCATGATGAAAGATTTATGCATTATAATGATGGAAATAAGCATCGTGATGTAGGAAATGAGCATGATGATGAAAGAGCATTTGGGTCATGATGACGGAAATGATCATCATGATGAAGGAAATGCGCTTCATGATGAAGAAAATATACATAATGATGGAAGAAATGAGCATCATGATGAAGGAAATGAGCATCATGATGTTTGAAATAAGCATTATGATGAAAGAAAAGAGCATCATGATAAGGGAAAAGAGCATCATGATGAAGGAAATATGCATCATGATAAAGGAAATGAGCATCATGTTAAAGAAAATGAGCATCATGATGAAGGAAACATGCATCTTGATGAAGGAAACATGCATCTTGATGAAGAAAATGAGCATCATGATGAAGAAAATGAGCATCACGATGAAGGATTCATGCATTATGATGATGGAAATAAGCATCGTGATGAAGGAAATGAGCATCATGTTAAAGAAAATATGTATAATAAAGAAGAAAATAAGCATCATGATGGAGGAAATGAGCGTCATGATGACAGAAATATGAATCATGATGAAGGAAATGAGCATCATTATGTAGGAAATGAGCATCATGATGAAGTATTTAAGCATTATAATGAAGGAAATGAGCATCATGATGAAGGATTTAAGCATCATGATGAAGGAAATGAGCATAATGATGAAGGATTTATTAATAATGATGAAGGAAATGAGCATCATGATGTGGGAAATGAGCATCATTATGATGGAAATACACATCGTAATGAAGGGAATAAGCATCATGAAGAAGTACTATGCATCATGATGATGGAAATGAACATCATGATGAAGGAATTTCGAATCATGATGAAGGAAATACACATCATGATGAAGGAAAATAGCATAATGTTGAAGGAAATAAGCATCACGTTGAAGGAAATATGCATCATGAAGAAGGAAATGAGCATCATGATGTAAGAAATAAGCATCATGATGAAAGAAACATGCGGCCTGATGAAGGAAATGAGTATCATCACACAGAAAGTGAGCATCATGATGAAAGATTTATGCATTATAATGATGGAAATGAGCGTCGTGATGAAGGAAAATAGCATCATGATGAAACAAATATGTGTCATGATGAACGAAATGAGCATCATGATGAAGAAAATATACATCATGACGGAGGAAATACTCATCATGATAAAGGAAATGAGCATCATGATGTTTGAAATAACTATCATGATGACAGAATAGAGCACCATAAAAAGGGAAATGAGCGTCATGATGAAGGAAATATTCATCATGATAAAGGAAATGAGCATCATGATGAAGGATTTATGAATAATGATGAAGAAAATGAGCATCATGATGTGGGAAATTAGCTTCACTATGAAGGAAATACGCATCATAATGAAGGGAATAGGCATCATGATGAAGTATTATGCATCATGATGATGGAAATGAGCATCATGATGAAGGAAAAGAACATCATGTTGAAGGAAATGAGCATCACGTTGAAGGAAATATGCATCACGACGAAGGAAATGAGCAACATGATGTAATAAATAAGCATCATGATGAAAGAAACATGCAGCTTGATGAAGGAAATGAGTATCATCACGCAGAAAATGAGCATCATGATGAAAGATTTATGCATTATAATGATGGAAATAAGCATCGTGATGTAAGAAATGAGCATTATGATGAAAGAGCATTTGGGTCTTGATGACGGAAATGATCATTATGATGAAGGAAATGCGCTTCCTGATGAAGAAAATATACATCATGATGGAGGAGATGAGCATCATGCTGGAGGAAAAGAGCATCATGACGTTTGAAATAAGCATCATGATGAAGAAAATATACATCATGATGGAGGAAATGCGCATCATGATAAAGGAAATTAGCATCATGATGTTGGAAATAACCATCATGATGACATAATAGAGCATCATGATAAGGGAAATGAGCGTCATGATGAAGGAAATATTCATCATGATGAAGGAAATGAGCATCATGATGTAGGAAATAAGCATCATGATGAAGGAAACATTCATCAAGATGAAGTAAATGAGCATCATGATGAAGAAAATGAGCATCAGAATGAAGGATTTATGCATCATGATGATGGAAATAAGCATCGTGATGAAGGAAATGAGCATCATGATAAAGGAAATATGCATTATGAAGAAGAAAATAAGTATCATGTTAGGGGAATTGAGCATCATGATAATAGAAATATGCATCATGATGAAGGAAATGAGCATCATGATGAAGAAAATATACATCATGATGGAGGAAATGCGCATGATGATAAAGGAAATGAGCATCATGATGTTTGAAATAACCATCATGATGACAGAATAGAGTATCATGAAAAGTGAAATGAGCGTCATGATGAAGGAAATATTCATCATGATAAAGGAAATGAGCATCATGATGAAGAATTTATGATTAATGATGAAGAAAATGAGCATCATGATGTGGGAAATGAGCTTCATTATGAAGGAAATACGCATCATAATGAATAGAATAAGCATCATGATGAAGTATTATGCATCATGATGATGGAAATGAGCATCATGATGAAGGAAAAGAACATCATGTTGAGGGAAATGAGCATCACGTTGAAGGAAATATGCATCATGACGAAGGAAATGAACATCAAGATGTAATAAATAAGCATCATGATGAAAGAAACATGCAGCTTGATGAAGGAAATGAGTATCGTCACGCAGAAAATGAGAATCATGATGAAAGATTTATGCATTATAATGATATAAATAAGCATCATGATGTAGGAAATGAGCATGATGATGAAAGAGCATTTGGGTCATGATGACGGAAATGATCATCATGATGAAGGAAATGCGCTTCATGATGAAGAAAATATACATCATGTTGGAGGAAATGAGCATCATGATGAAGGAAATGAGCATCATGATGTTTGAAATAAGCATTATGATGAAAGAAAAGAGCATCATGATAAGGGAAAAGAGCATCATGATGAAGGAAATATGCATCATGATAAAGGAAATGAGCATCATGATGTAGGAAATAAGCATCATGATGAAGGAAACATGCATCTTGATGAAGAAAATGAGCATCATGATGAAGAAAATGAGAATCATGATGAAGAAAATGAGAATCATGATGAAGGATTCATGCATCCTGATGATGGAAATAAGCATCGTGATGATAGAAATGAGAATCATGTTAAAAAAAATATGCATAATAAAGAAAAAAATAGGCATCATGATGGAGGAAATGAGCGTCATGATGACAGAAATATGCATCATGATGAAATAAATAAGCATCATGATGTAAGAAATAAGCATCATGATAAAGAAACATGCAGCCCGATGAAGGAAATGAGTATCATCACACAGAAAGTGAGCATCATGATGAAAGATTTATGCATTATAATGATGGAAATGAGCGTCGTGATGAAGGAAAATAACATCATGATGAAAGAAATATGTATCATGATGAACGAAATGAGCAACATGATGAAGAAAATATACATCATGATGGAGGAAATGCGCATGATGATAAAGGAAATGAGCATCATGATGTTTGAAATAACCATCATGATGACAGAATAGAGCATCATGAAAAGGGAAATGAGCGTCATGATGAAGGAAATATTCATCATGATAAATGAAATGAGCATCATGATGAAGGATTTATGAATAATGCTAAAGAAAATGAGCATCATGATGTGGGAAATGAGCTTCATTATGAAGGAAATACGCATCATAATGAAGGGAATAAGCATCATGATGAAGTATTATGCATCATGATGATGGAAATGAGCATCATGATGAAGGAAAAGAACATCATGTTGAAGGAAATGAGCATCACGTTGAAGGAAATATGCATCATGACGAAGGAAATGAGCATCATGATGTAATAAATAGGCATTATGATGAAAGAAACATGCAACTTGATGAAAGAAATGAGTATCATCACGCAGAAAATGAGCATCATGATGAAAGATTTATGCATTATAATGATGGAAATAAGCATCGTGATGTAGGAAATGAGCATGATGATGAAAGAGCATTTGGGTCATGATGACGGAAATGATCATCATGATGAAGGAAATGCGCTTCATGATGAAGAAAATATACATAATGATGGAAGAAATGAGCATCATGATGAAGGAAATGAGCATCATGATGTTTGAAATAAGCATTATGATGAAAGAAAAGAGCATCATGATAAGGGAAAAGAGCATCATGATGAAGGAAATATGCATCATGATAAAGGAAATGAGCATCATGTTAAAGAAAATGAGCATCATGATGAAGGAAACATGCATCTTGATGAAGGAAACATGCATCTTGATGAAGAAAATGAGCATCATGATGAAGAAAATGAGCATCACGATGAAGGATTCATGCATTATGATGATGGAAATAAGCATCGTGATGAAGGAAATGAGCATCATGTTAAAGAAAATATGTATAATAAAGAAGAAAATAAGCATCATGATGGAGGAAATGAGCGTCATGATGACAGAAATATGAATCATGATGAAGGAAATGAGCATCATTATGTAGGAAATGAGCATCATGATGAAGTATTTAAGCATTATAATGAAGGAAATGAGCATCATGATGAAGGATTTAAGCATCATGATGAAGGAAATGAGCATAATGATGAAGGATTTATTAATAATGATGAAGGAAATGAGCATCATGATGTGGGAAATGAGCATCATTATGATGGAAATACACATCGTAATGAAGGGAATAAGCATCATGAAGAAGTACTATGCATCATGATGATGGAAATGAACATCATGATGAAGGAATTTCGAATCATGATGAAGGAAATACACATCATGATGAAGGAAAATAGCATAATGTTGAAGGAAATAAGCATCACGTTGAAGGAAATATGCATCATGAAGAAGGAAATGAGCATCATGATGTAAGAAATAAGCATCATGATGAAAGAAACATGCGGCCTGATGAAGGAAATGAGTATCATCACACAGAAAGTGAGCATCATGATGAAAGATTTATGCATTATAATGATGGAAATGAGCGTCGTGATGAAGGAAAATAGCATCATGATGAAACAAATATGTGTCATGATGAACGAAATGAGCATCATGATGAAGAAAATATACATCATGACGGAGGAAATACTCATCATGATAAAGGAAATGAGCATCATGATGTTTGAAATAACTATCATGATGACAGAATAGAGCACCATAAAAAGGGAAATGAGCGTCATGATGAAGGAAATATTCATCATGATAAAGGAAATGAGCATCATGATGAAGGATTTATGAATAATGATGAAGAAAATGAGCATCATGATGTGGGAAATTAGCTTCACTATGAAGGAAATACGCATCATAATGAAGGGAATAGGCATCATGATGAAGTATTATGCATCATGATGATGGAAATGAGCATCATGATGAAGGAAAAGAACATCATGTTGAAGGAAATGAGCATCACGTTGAAGGAAATATGCATCACGACGAAGGAAATGAGCAACATGATGTAATAAATAAGCATCATGATGAAAGAAACATGCAGCTTGATGAAGGAAATGAGTATCATCACGCAGAAAATGAGCATCATGATGAAAGATTTATGCATTATAATGATGGAAATAAGCATCGTGATGTAAGAAATGAGCATTATGATGAAAGAGCATTTGGGTCTTGATGACGGAAATGATCATCATGATGAAGGAAATGCGCTTCCTGATGAAGAAAATATACATCATGATGGAGGAGATGAGCATCATGCTGGAGGAAAAGAGCATCATGACGTTTGAAATAAGCATCATGATGAAGAAAATATACATCATGATGGAGGAAATGCGCATCATGATAAAGGAAATTAGCATCATGATGTTGGAAATAACCATCATGATGACATAATAGAGCATCATGATAAGGGAAATGAGCGTCATGATGAAGGAAATATTCATCATGATGAAGGAAATGAGCATCATGATGTAGGAAATAAGCATCATGATGAAGGAAACATTCATCAAGATGAAGTAAATGAGCATCATGATGAAGAAAATGAGCATCAGAATGAAGGATTTATGCATCATGATGATGGAAATAAGCATCGTGATGAAGGAAATGAGCATCATGATAAAGGAAATATGCATTATGAAGAAGAAAATAAGTATCATGTTAGGGGAATTGAGCATCATGATAATAGAAATATGCATCATGATGAAGGAAATGAGCATCATTATGTAGAAAATGTGTATCACGATGAAGGAAACACTCATCATTATTAAGGAAATGAGCATCATGATGAAGGATTTAAGTATCATGATGAAGGAAATGAGCATAATGATGAAGGATTTATGAATAATGATGAAGGAAATGAGCATCATGATGTGGGAAATGAGCTTCATTCTGAAGGAAATACGCATCATAATGAAGGGAATAAGCATCAATATGAAGTATTATGCATCATGATGATGGAAATGAGCATCATGATGAAGGAAATACACATCATAATGAAGGAAAAGAGCATCATGTTAAAGGAAATGAGCATCACGTTGAAGGAAATATGCATCATGACGAAAGAAATGAGCATCATGATGTAATAAATAAGCATCATGATGAAAGAAACATGCAGCTTGATGAAGAAATGAGTATCATCACGCAGAAAATGAGCATCATGATGAAAGACTCATGCATCTTGATGATGGAAATAAGCATCGTGATGAAGGAAATGAGCATCATGTTAAAGAAAATATGCATAATAAAGAAGAAAATAAGTGTCATGATGGAGGAAATGAGCATCATGATGTGGTAAATGAGCATCACTATGATGGAAATACACATCATAATGAAGGAAATAAGCATCATGATGAAGTATTATGCATCATGATGATGGAAATGAACATCATGATGATGGAAATACGCATCATGATGAAGGAAATACACATCATGATGAAGGAAAATAGCATAATGTTGAAGGAAATGAGCACCACATTGAAGGAAATATGCCTCATGATGAAGGAAATGAGCATCATGATATAAGAAATAAGCATCATGATGTAAGAAACATGCAGCTTGATGAAGGAAATGAGTATCAATACGCAGAAAGTGAGCATCATGATAAATATTTATCCATTATAATGATGGAAATGAGCATCGTGATGAAGGAAAATAGCATCATGATTAAAGAAATATGCGTCATGATGAAGGAAATGAGCATCATGATAAAGAAAATACACATCATGGTGGAGTAAATGCGCATCATGATAAGGGAAATGAGCATTATGATGTTTGAAATAACCATCATGATGGCAGAATAGAGCATCATGATAAGGGAAATGAGCATCGTGATGAAGGAAATATTCATCATGATAAAGGAATCGAGCATCATGATGTAGGAAATAAGCATCATGATGAAGGAAACATGCATCTTGATGAAGTAAATGAGCATCATGATGAAGAAAATGAGCATCGCAATGAAGGATTTATGCATCATGATGATGGAAATAAGCATCGTGATGAAGGAAATAAGCATCATGATAAAGAAAATATGCATCATAAAGAAGAAAATAAGCATCATGGTGGGGGAAATGAGCGTTATGATGATGGAAATAAGCATCATGATGACAGAAATATTCTTCATGATGAAGAAAATGAGCATCATTATGTAGAAAATGAGCATCATGATGAAGGAAACGCTCATCATTATTAAGGAAATGAACATCATGATGAAGGATTTAAGCATCATGATGAAGGAAATGAGCATTATGATGAAGGATTTATGAATAATGATGAAGGAAATGAGCATCATGATGTGGGAAATGAGCTTCATTATGAAGGAAATACGCATCATAATGAAGGGAATAAGCATCATGATGAAGTATTATGCATCATGATGATGGAAATTAGCATCATGATGAAGGAAAAGAACATCATGTTGAAGGAAATGAGCATCACATTGAAGGAAATATGCATCATGACGAAGGAAATGAGCATCATGATGTAATAAATAAGCATCGTGATGAAAGAAACATGCAGCTTGATGAAGGAAATGAGTATCATCACGCAGAAAATGAGCATCATGACGAAAGATTTATGCATTATAATGATGGAAATAAGCATCGTGATGTAGGAAATGAGCATGATGATGAAAGAGCATTTGGGTCATGATGACGGAAATGATCATCATGATGAAGGAAATGCGCTTCATGATGAAGAAAATATACATCATGATGGAGGAAATGAGCATCAAGATGAAGGAAATGAGCATCCTGATGTTTGAAATAAGCATTATGATGAAAGAAAAGAGCATCATGATAAGGGAAAAGAGCATCATGATGAAGGAAATATGCATCATGATACAGGAAATGAGCATCATGATGTAGGAAATAAGCATCGTGATGAAGGAAACATGCATCTTGATGAAGAAAATGAGCATCATGATGAAGAAAATGAGCATCACGATGAAGGATTCATGCTTCCTGATGATGTAAATAAGCATCGTGATGAAGGAAATGAGCATCATGTTAAAGAAAATATGCATAATAAAGAAGAAAATAAGCATCATGATGGAGGAAATGAGCATCATGATGACAGAAATATGCATCATGATGAAGGAAATGAGCATCATTATGTAGGAAATGAGCATCATGATGAAGGATTTATGAATAATGATGAAGGAAATGAGCATCATGATGTGGGAAATGAGCATCATTATGATGGAAATACACATCTAATGAAGGGAATAAGCATTATAAAGAAGTATTATGCATCATGATGATGGAAATGAACATCATGATGAAGGAAATACGCATCATGATAAAGGAAATACACATCATGATGAAGGAAAATAGCATAATGTTGAGGAAATAAGCATCACGTTGAATGAAATATGCATCATGAAGAAGGAAATGAGCATCATGATGTAAGAAATAAGCATCATGATGAAAGAAACATGCAGCACGATGAAGGAAATGAGTATCATCACACAGAAAGTGAGCATTATGATGAAATATTTATGCATTATAATGATTGAAATGAGCGTCGTGATGAAGGAAAATAGCATCATGATGAAAGAAATATGTGTCATGATGAACGAAATGAGCATCATGATGAAGAAAATATCCATCATGATGGAGGATATGCGTATCATGATAAAGGAAATGAGCATCATGATGTTTGAAATAACCATCATGATGACAGAATAGAGCATCATGATAAGGGAAATGAGCGTCATGATGAAGGAAATATTCATCATGATAAAGGAAATGAGCATCATGATGTAGGAAATAAGCATCATGATGAAGGAAACATGCAACTTGATGAAGTAAATGAACATCATGATGAAGAAAATGAGCATCACAATGAAGGATTTATGCATCATGATGATGGAAATAAGCATCGCGATGAAGGAAATGAACATCATGATAAAGGAAATATGCATTATGAAGAAGAAAATAAGTATCATGTTGGGGGAAATGAGCATCATGATAATAGAAATATGCATCATGATGAAGGAAATGAGCATCATTATGTAGAAAATGTGTATCATGATGAAGGAAACACGCATCATTATTAAAGAAATGAGCATCATGATAAAGGAAATGAGCATAATGATGAAGGATTTATGAATAATGATGAAGGAAATGAGCATCATGATGTGGGAAATGAGCTTCATTATGAAAGAAATACGCATCATAATGAAGGGAATAAGCATCATGATGATGGAAATGAGCATCATGATGAAGGAAAAGAACATCATGTTGATGGAAATGAGCACCACGTTGAAGGAAATATGCATCATGACGAAGGAAATGAGCATCATGATGTAATAAATAAGCATCATGATGAAAGAAACATGCAGCTTGATGAAGGAAATGAGTATCATCACGCAGAAAATGAGCATCATGATGAAAGATTTATGCATTATAATGATAGAAATAAGCATCGTGATGTAGGAAATGAGCATGATGATGAAAGAGCATTTGGGTCATGATGACGGAAATGATCATCATGATGAAGGAAATGCGCTTCATGATGAAGAAAATATACATCATGATGGAGGAAATGAGCATCATGATGTTTGAAATAAGCATTATGATAAAAGAAAAGAGCATCATGATAAAGGAAAATAGCATCATGATGAAGGAAATATACATCATGATAAAGGAAATGAACATCATGATGTAGGAAATAAGCATCATGATGAATGAAACATGCATCTTGATGAAGAAATTGAGCATCATGATGAAGAAAATGAGAATCACGATGAAAGATTCATGCATCCTGATGATAGAAATAAGCATCGTGATGAAAGAAATGAGCATTATGTTAAAGAAAATATGCATAATTAAGAAGAAAATAAGCATCATGATGGAGGAAATGAGCGTCATGATGACAGAAATATGCATCATGATGAAGGAAATGAGCATCATTATGTAGGAAATGGGCATCATGATGAAGTATTTAAGCATCGTGATGAAGGAAATGCGCATCATGTTGAAGGATTTATGAATAATGATGAAGGAAATGAGCATCATGATGTGGGAAATGAGTATCATTATGATGGAAGTACACATCGTAATGAAGGGAATAAGCATCATGAAGAAGTACTATGCATCATGATGATGGAAATGAACATCATGATGAAGAAAATACGCATCATGATGAAGGAAATACACATCATGATGAAGGAAAATAGCATAATGTTGAAGGAATTAAGCGTCACATTGATGAAAATATGCATCATGAAGAAGGAAATTAGCATCATGATGTAAGAAATAAGCATCATGATAAAGAAACATTCAGTCTGATGAAGGAAATGAGTATCATCACACATAAAGGAAATATACATTATGAAGAAGAAAATAAGTATCATGTTTGGGGAAATGAGCATCATGATAATAGAAATATGCATCATGATGAAGGAAATGAGCATCATTATGTAGAAAATGTGTATCACGATGAAGGAAACACGCATCATTATTAAGGAAATGAGCATCATGATGAAGAATTTAAGCATCATGATGAAGGAAATGAGCATAATGATGAAGGATTTATTAATAATGATGAAGGAAATGAGCATCATGATGTGGGAAATGAGCTTCATTATGAAGGAAATACGCTTCATAATGAAAGGAATAATCATCAATATGAAGTATTATGCATCATGATGATGGAAATAAGCATCATGATGAAGAAAATATGCATCATGATGAAGAAAAAGATCATCATGTTGAAGGAAATGAGCATCACGTTGAAGGAAATATGCATTATGACGAAAGAAATGAGAATCATGATGTAATAAATAAGCATCATGATGAAAGAAACATGCAGCTTGATGAAGGAAATGAGTATCATCACGCAGAAAATGAGCATCAAGATGAAAGATTTATGCATTATAATGATGGAAATAAGCATCGTGATGAAGGAAATGAGCATCATGATGAAAGAGCATTTGGGTCATGATGAAGGAAATGATCATCATGATGAAGGAAATGCTCTTCATGATGATGAAAATATACATCATGATGGAGGAAATGAGCATCAAGATGAAGGAAATGAGCATCCTGATGTTTGAAATAAGCATTATGATGAAAGAAAAGAGCATCATGATAAGGGAAAAGAGCATCATGATGAAGGAAATATGCATCATGATACAGGAAATGAGCATCATGATGTAGGAAATAAGCATCGTGATGAAGGAAACATGCATCTTGATGAAGAAAATGAGCATCATGATGAAGAAAATGAGCATCACGATGAAGGATTCATGCTTCCTGATGATGTAAATAAGCATCGTGATGAAGGAAATGAGCATCATGTTAAAGAAAATATGCATAATAAAGAAGAAAATAAGCATCATGATGGAGGAAATGAGCATCATGATGACAGAAATATGCATCATGATGAAGGAAATGAGCATCATTATGTAGGAAATGAGCATCATGATGAAAGATTTATGAATAATGATGAAGGAAATGAGCATCATGATGTGGGAAATGAGCATCATTATGATGGAAATACACATCTAATGAAGGGAATAAGCATTATGAAGAAGTATTATGCATCATGATGATGGAAATGAACATCATGATGAAGGAAATACGCATCATGATAAAGGAAATACACATCATGATGAAGGATAATAGCATAATGTTGAGGAAATAAGCATCACGTTGAATGAAATATGCATCATGAAGAAGGAAATGAGCATCATGATGTAAGAAATAAGCATCATGATGAAAGAAACATGCAGCACGATGAAGGAAATGAGTATCATCACACAGAAAGTGAGCATTATGATGAAATATTTATGCATTATAATGATTGAAATGAGCGTCGTGATGAAGGAAAATAGCATCATGATGAAAGAAATATGTGTCATGATGAACGAAATGAGCATCATGATGAAGAAAATATCCATCATGATGGAGGATATGCGTATCATGATAAAGGAAATGAGCATCATGATGTTTGAAATAACCATCATGATGACAGAATAGAGCATCATGATAAGGGAAATGAGCGTCATGATGAAGGAAATATTCATCATGATAAAGGAAATGAGCATCATGATGTAGGAAATAAGCATCATGATGAAGGAAACATGCAACTTGATGAAGTAAATGAACATCATGATGAAGAAAATGAGCATCACAATGAAGGATTTATGCATCATGATGATGGAAATAAGCATCGCGATGAAGGAAATGAACATCATGATAAAGGAAATATGCATTATGAAGAAGAAAATAAGTATCATGTTGGGGGAAATGAGCATCATGATAATAGAAATATGCATCATGATGAAGGAAATGAGCATCATTATGTAGAAAATGTGTATCATGATGAAGGAAACACGCATCATTATTAAAGAAATGAGCATCATGATAAAGGAAATGAGCATAATGATGAAGGATTTATGAATAATGATGAAGGAAATGAGCATCATGATGTGGGAAATGAGCTTCATTATGAAGGAAATACGCATCATAATGAAGGGAATAAGCATCATGATGATGGAAATGAGCATCATGATGAAGGAAAAGAACATCATGTTGATGGAAATGAGCACCACGTTGAAGGAAATATGCATCATGACGAAGGAAATGAGCATCATGATGTAATAAATAAGCATCATGATGAAAGAAACATGCAGCTTGATGAAGGAAATGAGTATCATCACGCAGAAAATGAGCATCATGATGAAAGATTTATGCATTATAATGATAGAAATAAGCATCGTGATGTAGGAAATGAGCATGATGATGAAAGAGCATTTGGGTCATGATGACGGAAATGATCATCATGATGAAGGAAATGCGCTTCATGATGAAGAAAATATACATCATGATGGAGGAAATGAGCATCATGATGTTTGAAATAAGCATTATGATAAAAGAAAAGAGCATCATGATAAAGGAAAATAGCATCATGATGAAGGAAATATACATCATGATAAAGGAAATGAACATCATGATGTAGGAAATAAGCATCATGATGAAGGAAACATGCATCTTGATGAAGAAATTGAGCATCATGATGAAGAAAATGAGAATCACGATGAAAGATTCATGCATCCTGATGATAGAAATAAGCATCGTGATGAAAGAAATGAGCATTATGTTAAAGAAAATATGCATAATTAAGAAGAAAATAAGCATCATGATGGAGGAAATGAGCGTCATGATGACAGAAATATGCATCATGATGAAGGAAATGAGCATCATTATGTAGGAAATGGGCATCATGATGAAGTATTTAAGCATCGTGATGAAGGAAATGCGCATCATGTTGAAGGATTTATGAATAATGATGAAGGAAATGAGCATCATGATGTGGGAAATGAGTATCATTATGATGGAAGTACACATCGTAATGAAGGGAATAAGCATCATGAAGAAGTACTATGCATCATGACGATGGAAATGAACATCATGATGAAGAAAATACGCATCATGATGAAGGAAATACACATCATGATGAAGGAAAATAGCATAATGTTGAAGGAATTAAGCGTCACATTGATGAAAATATGCATCATGAAGAAGGAAATTAGCATCATGATGTAAGAAATAAGCATCATGATAAAGAAACATTCAGCCTGATGAAGGAAATGAGTATCATCACACATAAAGGAAATATACATTATGAAGAAGAAAATAAGTATCATGTTTGGGGAAATGAGCATCATGATAATAGAAATATGCATCATGATGAAGGAAATGAGCTTCATTATGTAGAAAATGTGTATCACGATGAAGGAAACACGCATCATTATTAAGGAAATGAGCATCATGATGAAGAATTTAAGCATCATGATGAAGGAAATGAGCATAATGATGAAGGATTTATTAATAATGATGAAGGAAATGAGCATCATGATGTGGGAAATGAGCTTCATTATGAAGGAAATACGCTTCATAATGAAAGGAATAATCATCAATATGAAGTATTATGCATCATGATTATGGAAATAAGCATCATGATGAAGAAAATACGCATCATGATGAAGAAAAAGATCATCATGTTGAAGGAAATGAGCATCACGTTGAAGGAAATATGCATTATGACGAAAGAAATGAGAATCATGATGTAATAAATAAGCATCATGATGAAAGAAACATGCAGCTTGATGAAGGAAATGAGTATCATCACGCAGAAAATGAGCATCAAGATGAAAGATTTATGCATTATAATGATGGAAATAAGCATCGTGATGAAGGAAATGAGCATCATGATGAAAGAGCATTTGGGTCATGATGAAGGAAATGATCATCATGATGAAGGAAATGCTCTTCATGATGATGAAAATATACATCATGATGGAGGAAATGAGCATCATGATGAAGTATTTAAGCATCATGATGGAGGAAATGAGCATCATGGTGAAGTATTTAAGCATCATGATGACAGAATAGAGCATCATGATAAGGGAAATGAATGTCATGATGAAGGAAATATTCATCATGATAAAGGAAATGAGCATCATGATGTAGGAAATAAGCATCATGATGAAGGAAACATGCATCTTGATGAAGAAAATGAGCATCACAATGAAGGATTTATGCATCATGATGATGGAAATAAGCATCGTGATGAAGGAAATGAGCATCATGATAAAGGAAATATGCATTATAAAGAAGAAAATAAGTATCATGTTGGGGGAAATGAACATCATGATAATAGAAATATGCATCATGATGAAGGAAATGAGCATCATTATGTAGAAAATATGTATCATGATGAAAGAAACACGCATCATTATTAAGGAAATGAGCATCATGATGAAGGATTTAAGTATCATGATGAATGAAATGAGCATAATGATGAAGGATTTATGAATAATGATAAAGGAAATGAGCATCATGATGTGGGAAATGAGCTTCATTATGAAGGAAATACGCATCATAATGAAGGGAATAAGCATCAATATGAAGTATTATGCATCGTGATGATGGAAATGAGCATTATGATGAAGGAAATACGCATCATGATGAAGGAAAAGAGCATCATGTTAAAGGAAATGAGCATCATGTTGAAGGAAATATGTATCATGACGAAAGAAATGAGCATCATGATGTAATAAATAAGCATCATGTTGAAAAAAACATGCAGCTTGATGATGAAATGAGTATCATCACGCTGAAAATGAGCATCATGATGAAAGATTCATGCATCCTGATGATGGAAATAAGCATGGTGATGAAGGAAATGAGCATCATGTTAAAGAAAATATGCATAATAAAGAAGAAAATAAGCATCACGATGGAGGAAATTAGCATCATGATGTGGGAAATGAGCATCACAATGATGGAAATACACATCATAATGAAGGAAATAAGCATCATGATGAAGTATTATTTATCATGATGAGGGAAATGAACATCATGATGAAGGAAATACGCAACATGAAGAAGGAAATACACATCATGATGAAGGAAAATAGCATAATGTTGAAGGAAATGAGCACCACATTGAAGGAAATATGCCTCATGATGAAGGAAATGAGCATCATGATGTAAGAAATAAGCATCATGATGAAAGAAACATGCATCTTGATGAAGGAAATGAGTATCATCACGCAGAAAGTGAGCATCATGATGAAAGATTTATGCATTATAATGATGGAAATGAGCATTGTGATGAAGGAAAATAGCATCATAATGAAAGAAATATGCGTCATGATGAAGGAAATGAGCATCATGATGAAGAAAATATACATCATGGTGGAGTAAATGCGCATCATGATAAAAGAAATGAGCATTATGATGTTTGAAATAACCATCATGATGACAGAATAGAGCATCATGATAAGGGAAATGAGCTTCGTGATGAAAGAAATATTCATCATAATAAAGGAATCGAGCATCATGATGTATGAAATAAGCATCATGTTGAAGTAAATGAGCATCATGATGAAGAAAATGAGCATCACCATGAAGGATTTATGCATCATGATGATGGAAATAAGCATCGTGATGAAGGAAATAAGCATCAAGATAAAGAAA